>APFE031535249.1:0-47224 GCA_000404065.3 Pinus taeda | reverse complement strand
AAATGTCCCTCAAGCAAGCTAAGAAGGATAATAAATTATCACCAAAGTACTATGGTCCTTACAAGGTGTTGTAAAAGATTGGTACTATGGCATACAAATTGGAGCTTCCTACGTCTTCCAGAATGCCCCCAGTTTTCCAAGTTTCATGCTTAAAGAAAGTTATAACTGACAAGTTCTCAGTTCAAACAATATTATCATCACTTGACAAGGAAGGAAAAAATCATATTGGAACCTAAGGCAGTCATAGAAACAAGAACCCGACAGCTACGAAATCGATCAATTTCAAAGTATCTCATCAAGTGGAAGAACTTACCCGTTGAAGATTCCACATGGGAGGATGAAAATTTTATAGAGAAGGATCCAAAACTACTCAAGCGTTGAGGACAACACTTTTTGAAGGAGAGGGGCATGTTAGGTCCCTATACTACTAGTGTAACCCCTTATTGTTATTACTGCAACCCCATTATTATATTGTTGTGCCCATGCAGTCCCTGTATTGTTACTATTGTTATTGTTGTGCCCTTACATTATTATTGTTATGTCATCTCTGATTATATTATGACCCCTTAGACTCCTATATATAGAAATGAGGTATTGTCATTTGTATCATCCAAGAATTGTTCACTTGTGTAATGTAAATGAGGTTCCCCCCCTTGAAGAGGCTAATTTTTAAGTCGTTGATCTATCTTTTCTATCTTTTTGTGAGCTGGTTTCACAACAGACGATATCTTGTGGGACACCGAACCGAGCAATCACATGATTGAAAATGAAAATAGTTGCAATTTCACCATCGTCTCTATATGTAGGCATCACCTCAACCCATTTTGTAAAGTAATCGATTGCAAGGATGATATATCCATGCCCCCCGGCCGAGTGAGGGTTACAAGTGAAGAAGTCGATGTCCCATTTAGCAAAAGGAACGATAGCTATGATTGGGTGAAAAGGAGCGGGAGGTGCTTGCATTTTGCCATCCTAAATTTGGCAATTATGGAATTTTCAAACTGTAGTGATGCAGTCTTTAAACATTGTCGACCAAAAATAGCCAGCACATAATATCTTTTGGGTAGTAGCATACCCAGACATGTGACCACCACATGCTCTATAGTGGCAGTCATTCAATGTTTTTTCGGCTTCTTCAAGAGTTAAGCAACATCAGAATATAGAATCGACACCACGACGATAAAGAGTGTCGCCAACAATGTTGTATTATTGGGACTAGTATCAGATTCACCGATGATTCGTTTTGGATAACTCAGGCCTAAAAGTTCGTTGTTGGAGATGTATAATGATGTCTCCATACCACGTATCAGACACACTAATAAGAAAGAGAGATTCATCAACAAAATAATCTTCTGCTACAGTTTCTATATCAGTGTGGGGGAAGTCACACAATAATTCGACGAAAACCAAGGATTTCTTTGATTTGGATTTTTCAAATTCTAGATCAAACTCTTGTAGAATGAATATCTACTTCAGGTATTTTCCCCATGGCAGCTTCTTCATGAGAATATACATCATAGGGTTGCAATCTGAAGTGACAATGATTTTTTGAAGAAGTATATAGTGACGAAATCGTTGAACAACGTGCATAGCTGCCAAGGCTAGTTTCTCCACATGTGCGTATTTAATCTCAGTTTTAGTGAGACTCCTACTCATATAGTAAATCACATGTTCATGGTCACAATCATCCTCTTAGACTAACACCATGCCAATGGTGGCATCAGATGCAGCTAAGTACAAAAAGTAGTCTTAATGATAATCATGTGGATGTAGTAAAGGCGCATTCGTCAGTGCACACTTTAACACATCAAAAGCTTTATCAACAAGCTCATCCAAAAAAAATGGAATACCCTTTTTCAAAAGTTGAGGAAACCCTGTGTTAGTTCAGCATAATTGTGGATGAATCTACACAAAATATTTTCTTTCCCTTGCAAACTTTGGAGTTGAGTCAAGCTAGAAGGTGCAGGAAAATTCAAAATTGCCTCTAACTTGACAGGATTGACACGAATGCCTTCCTTTGAAACGATGAATCCTAGAAGGCGACTATATTGCGCACAAAAAACACATTTGTGTGGATTCAAATGAATATTGTAATGCCTACACCTAATGAAAATCACTTTTAAGTGCATTGGGTGATCATGTCATTTCATGGAATGAGCCGGGAGGTCATCTAAATAAGGCTAAACAATATGCTTGATATCATGGAATGCGTAAGACATTGCTTTTTGAAAATTTGTGCCAACATTTTTTAGGCCAAATGGGAGTTTGTGATAAGAAAAATTCCCCCATGGGCATGTAAATGTGGTTTTATATTGATCACCAGGGAGTATGTTTATCTAATTATAGCGAGAAAATCCATCCATAAAGGAAAAAATTTCATTTCCGGCACAATCGTCGACAATTTGGTCAATTTACATAGTTGGATAATTTTCCTCAGGACAAGATTTATTGGTATCTCGATAATCAACACACACTCGAATGGTTCCTTGCTTTTTATTAATGGGCACAATGTTTGATACCCAATCAGTTAAAGGAAAATGGTAAATGAATCCTGCTTTGAGCAATTTCTCAACCTCAATTTTGATACGAGCAACTTTTTGCGGATGTATAGGATTTGATCGTTGTCTGGCTGGCTTAGCATCCGGATAGGTTTTTATTTCATGTACAACAATGCTAGGGTCGATTCCTATCATCTCTTCGTAGGAACATGCAAAAATGTCATGGAATTCTTGAAATAGGGCTTTGTAAGTTGAAATCTCTTCTAACGAACAAGAGGCTCCTATATGAATATTTTGAATTATTCTAGGTTTTACTGAGATATAGATAGGTACTGTTTCCGATATGTTCCCTAAATTCTGTTCAGAACTAGAAGAAAGGGTTGATATTGGATTTTGAGCAACGCTAAGGGTCTCAGATGAAAATAATGATGACAAATTATTCTCAATTTTATCAAAATATGGTAAGAAAGTGAATGATGATGAGTATCATCCCATGACATTCCATCCAAGGTCATAACCTCCATAATCCCTTCACTAGTTAAAAAATTGGTTCCAAGCGTGACAAATGAGAATATTCATCAATGGTCATATTCATTTGATCATCATCAGATGTTTATGGGTTTGAAAAATACTAAATGGCCTCATAGGCTGATTCGAAAGGACTATGAGGCATTTCATCACCATATAAGATCATTTCTGATTCTGAGGCTACTTTCCATGGATTTCCCATTTCGAAAGTGCTTGATGTAATTATGTTGATTTGTGCTTCATTGTGAAGAAGAACGAGTGGAGGGAATGTGAAAGTTCCCATCAAAGATGAGTCTTTGAGCAGGTCAACACCAACTTGTTCATGTGGAGTGGCCGATTTTCCAACAAATGGGATACTACCAGTAGAATTAGGGTAAGAGGTAGAGTAGGATAATTGATCTACTTTCAAAATTATTCCTTTGTGGAGAAACATAATCATCCTAAAATATGACGAGACTATTGTAGCCATGGCATAAATCCAGCTCTAGCTAAGCAAAAGGTTGTAATAAAGTTGAGAATCAACAACCTCAACGTCTATTGCAACTGTTTTGCTTTCTAACTCGATTGGAAAATCATTTAAAAGTCCATATGGATGAAAACCTATTCCATCAAATGTTTTCAAAGTCGTGGGAGATTGATTGATTGTTGGAGAAACTAAAGCTTTCCAACATGAAATGGACATAATGCATGTCAACGCTCCATTGTTAATCATTATTCAAGAAACTTGTTGATTTTTTATGTGAACTGGTATCTAAAAAGCCAATTGGTGTGGGAGATGCGAGACATGATTCTTGAGATAAAAAAAATCAAATGGTAGTCTCGAGGATCTACAACTCCTATAGCTGATATAATAATTTCCTTTTTGTTGGACAAGTTTGTAGCACTTCAAGGGCATACATGGCTGAAGGTGACAGCCAGATCTTTGACGATGTTATAATTTTGGGAAACCCTCGAATGGGGATTAAAGGCTGACTTATGAAGCATACCCTTAGGAGGTAGACAAATTACCATATCAGGATTTGATTTTTCAATGTGTAATGGTTCAGAAGAAGGAGGAGTAGACACAGAAGTTTGACCAGATGAACTGGAGTCATCTCCATTTTCAACAAGAATCTTTGATGCATAATCTTTGGATCTTGTTGCTACCATAACTCTAGAAGACATCATCATGATATATGCCAATGGGGATGAGGATGATTGGTCGTGAGAGACCATTTTACTGTCTTGAGGAAAAGGATCCTTCAAAACAGTGGGTGTGGGCGAACTTTTGATGAATTTGAAAACTTTGGCCCGATGAGGGCACTCCTTAGTATAATGATATTCCTCAAAAATCAAGCAAGGATATCGAGGTTTCCTCTTTTCGTTAGATGGTTCATTCTTGACTGATTTCTCCTTGGAGCAGTCGTCTTATTTAGTTTTCCTTTTCCATTTTTCTTATTTCTGGATGATTTATCTTTCCCTGTAGATGAATCTACAACATTGATTTTGGAAGTAATTTCGAGAGAAGAATCTTCGTCAGGTGAATTATATAGAGCTGAAACTTGGACATTCTTAGAATTTTTTTTTGTTCTTAGTCTTCTAGCTCATAGAAACAATCATCCCATTTGCGACATGTGATCTTGGAAGAGGTGGATTATTTAGAGTAGATCAGGGTAAATCTAGGATCTTTTCATACAAAGTACCAGATTGAGTATAAAAAAGATTAATATATTGAGGGTGAGCAATTACTTGCTCTTCAGTTACAACACCCCCTTTGACCACAACTTTAGTTATTAATGGTAAAAGTGATTTTATAAACCATTCAGCTAGAATTTGGCCTGGAATGTAAACTTTGACTAGGCGACACATTCGTCTCCATTTGTGAATGTGATCTAAGATATGGGTAGACGTTGACTGCTTTAAAGAAGTCAAAAGTTCAGTTCCATTGTCATACCGAACAGGTAACTAAAAATGGGTCAAAAAGGCTGTAGCAAAGGCATGGAATGTGTTGAAAGAAGCGCATCGTAATTCCACATACCATTTGGATGTGGAACTGATTAGGGTTCGTTGAAAAAGTCTTTATCTAATAGAATCATCATTTAAAGAGTTGGGACGTGCACCAAAGATAGTAGGTCATGACATGGTTGGATGGATCTTCGCCCGAATTACCTTGAAACTAAGGAAAGTCACTGGGAAACTTAGTAGGAATGGTTGGCCAATAAGGTAAATAAAGAAGTGGATCATTAGTTAACTGAGTGAGGTTAGACAAATCCAAAGTTGCAATTAAAGGCAACTGGTAGTTGGGGTTCTGCAATGGATATTGATAACCTTGAGGGGCGAGTCCCGTACCAGGAGGAGAATATCCAGGATATCTTGGGATAGCTCGAGAAATTGGGATCTGCATACCTCCTGGGTATCCAGGATGAACCATACCATATTGTGGTTGAATAGGTTGTTGAAACATATGAGCCGGGTAAGGTTGATTCTGGAAGGCGATATTCTAACCCATTTTACCTTGAACGAACTGTCCTTGGAAAGGTTGGCTTTACAAGGGTTGACCTTGGATAAATTGAGTTTGAAAAGGTGTAGCTTGAACAAATTGACTCTGGGGTATACCTTGGAAAGATAGCCCTTGAAAAGGTACTTGCATATATGGAACGCTCGGTTGAACAACATCTATTTGAGGTGTTGATGGAATCATAGGAGTGGATTGAACACTAGATGCCTAAGGTAAAGACTGAACAAGAGATTGCATAGTAACATGTGATGTAAGCGGGATAGTTATTTGCGATACTCCTGGAATTGGAATTCTAGGTGAACTTGAACCTGGGTTCTGAACAGACATTGCCATAGCAGACTGCCCTACAGTTTGATGGGTACTTTGGGTGGGCTATTGAAGCGATTGTTGGGCAGTTTTTGATGAGGTAGCCTAGACGGTTGCTTGAATTTGAGAAGACATACCTTTAAAAGGTAGTTGTTGCACAGGTAGTTCAAGAGGTTGGCCATGTTGATACTGTTATCACTCCAGGAAACTTTCCTAGGTTGCAGCTCAAAGATGCCTGGTAACATATAATCTTCAATATTGTTCTCTGAACTATTGGAATGAAAGATGGTTTGGATCAAGCCAGATAACCATTTCAACTATGTTTTTACTCAAGACATGCATGAAAACCCTCAGCTTACAAGGCTTTAGACCACTAATGCTCAATAGTTTGTAGATTCAATGAATAGATGGAGAATACTAACTATACCGGTAGATGCGTATATAAACACATATGAATGGCTAGCTACAGGCATTAAATGAGAATGCTGACTGTACCGACAAATGCATATATAAACACATATGAATGGCTAGCTACAGGCATTAAATGATAATGCTGACTGTACCAACAAACGCATATACAAACACATATGAATGGCTAGCTACAGGAAGTAAAAGAAGCTTGCAAATCTAATTTATCAACGTAGAGATAAGATGACAGTTATCTGGCATTAGACACAGAAGAAACATGAACAACCTATTCAAGTGCAAGCTTAGAACATAAGAGAAAATGGACATTGAACATATAACAACAAAAGTAGCTTGTATTGCTAATGAATGAAGATGAGAAGCTTGAGTAGCAAAGTCTCAATAGTCTCCAGAAGTTGAACCCTTGTTACATTTTACTTTCAGATATTTTTAGCTCTTTACAATGCTCTTGAGCCTTCTAAGGCTCGAGAGGTCTTAATCTATCCTCGTGTCTCTTCAACAACTTTGATGCTCTGACTAGGCAAGCATAGCTTGAAGGTTCCTTCTTCTGACAGAAGAGTAACCACACTCAAGTAGTTTGATGCGCTGTCTGGGAGCTCTCTCGTGCCAGAGATGCCCCACAATCGGTTCTGTTATTTTTGGTTGAGCACTGTCTGCTCCATGATGTTTCTGTTTGTTTTGGACAATATGCGCGTGTTGTGGCCCTTGTTATTCCCTTTCCAGTCTCTGTTTCTCGACAATCTGTCTCCTGGACTCTGCTATGTGGTGGAATGGGTCTTTGGGCCTATGTTTTCCCTTTAAAGGCTTAACAGTGGTTGTTTTCTTGTTTTTAGATAGAAAATGCTGCACACTATGAAATCCTGCCCATTTATGCTTTTCCTGACTTCAAAAGTCCTTATACATGACTTATTTTTCTATCGGGTCTGCCCTTTGGGTCGTTGTCGCCTATTGCAGACGGATTGGTCCCTTGCTTCCCTTTGTATTTGGATATACACACAAAATACTAAAAATACATTGAAAATGGCCTTTGGTGGACTTTAGATATTATATATTTCCCTTCCCAGACCCTTTTGGGTTTGGGTCTTATACCATATTTCAAAACCAAGCTTCCCTTTGTATTTCATTATATAACAAAAATACACAAAAATGCATTGAAAAAGGCTTTCCCACAGACTTGAAATATTATGCAATATCGTTTAGAACCCCGTTAGGTTCGATTCATCAGGTCGACACCGCTCCTTAATGTTTCCCCGATTGTGATCCACTGATGCAATGTGGGCTGTCGATCTACGTGCTTGATCGACGGTTGACGTTTAATTGCCGATCACAATTGCAATGCCCATATTGTCTGCACCGATTTGCCTTCGCTGATGTGACCCGCCGATCCGATCATCAGAGATTACTGATCGGGGGTGTCTTGCGTCGATTATGACCGCCGATCAGATCTGGACCATTGATCAGCCAGATCGGACAACTGCTGTGCTTTCAATGTTTAAGCCTACGATACTTGGTTTTTTCACGGTTTTAGAGCGTTTTAGCCTCCCGATAGTGCATTTCCGCCCTTCCAAGGGCTCTCCTCATGCGCTTGTTTCGATCTTTGGATGATCTTAAGAAAATATTGAAGGCTTCTAGAGCATATTTGGGTCCATTGGCATGATTTTAAGCAAATTTGGAGACATTGGGGCATATTTGGATACATTTTTGGGCCATTTTCCAACAAGGCTAACAAATACAAAGGCACTTGAGAAGAAACAAGTATTGATTGTTGAGAAGGGTTCCAAATTGTATTCAATTTAGGGTAAAGCATTCCATAGGTGGATTGAGGCATTACAGGCTGACCAAAATCGGTTTGAGGCATTTGAGCATAGTTAAAACAGTTTCTGATGGGGGGTTTCCCCCTAGCTACAGGGTAAGGTCCACCAAAAGGTTGTCCTCGAGGTAGAGGATACGATGGTTGCCCCCAAGGTGGATAATAACCACCTGTTGGGTTAGCTTGTCGATTATCAACATTACCAGAAATCATATTAATGGCTTGTTCAGATGCCAAACCTTCATTGGTAGGGTTGATTACACCAGTTGACATGTTTGAAGATGGGTTCGAGGAAGAAGATCCTGAATAAGCTCCCATAAGAGAGTGATATCCAGGTGGTAAAATACCACAATACAATGTGGACTCCAGAGAAGTGGAATACATGGATGTATCTGTCACGACACTTCTAGGAATCATTATGGACCAGTCAAAACTGGATACGGTAGAATAAGGAGTCGTATAACACGGAATCCCTTGCTCTAAAAAGTTCAAGGGTATAAAATACCAAGGTTCAGGGTGAAGAGATCAAAACAAAAGTTCTAAGATACCCGCAAGTTCGCTGGTAGAAACTGGAGGTTCTTCCTCTTCGTTTGAAACAAGTTCTTCAATGGAAATAAGACCAGAAGGAAGATTATCAGTAATGATAAGTTTCACACATAATGAAGTGGAGGATTCAGAATATGTGATGTAGCAGGTGTATGAATTTCAAGCTTAGAAATATCAGACTCAGGTTCGTCAATATTTGGTTTGGAAACGAGATTTCTATCAGAAGATTCTCTGGTATCTGATTCATTTTGAACGATTTCAGTAATTTGTAAATCAGTTGCTGCTGAGTGTGATATTAAATTATGAGTTTGATCAAATTCAGTTTCTGTTACTTCAGTGCCTTAAATAGTGGATGATATAGGTTGATTAACTTAAGTTCCTCTTACATTAGAATCTATAATAATAGAAGTTTCAGTTTTTGTTGCAGTTCCAGTTTCAAATGATTTAGATTTTTCTGCTTTGATCTTCTCTAACTAACTTGATGTATACTTAGGGGGATCCCCAAGTATCCTACGTGATTGTCTTGGTAGTTCCACCACAATGAATTTTTTTTAAAGTATTAATCACACAAGAACTAAATTACACCAAGAGTCTCTAAAAAGTTAAAAAAAAAACATAGAAAGTAACACACGCTAAAAAATTCTAGGAGTTCAAACCATACAAACTTAGTCTTCACAAATATTTGTATATACTAGTTGGTGATCAAATCCAACATCGAAGAGATCAAGGTGAATTTTTTTATAGAAAATTAGTATTTTTGACTAGTTGCCCTCACAACCTGCTTAATGAAACGGTTTGGTGCAAGTAACTCTGCTATAAACCATCCCAAGCAAAGACTGCCCTCCAGAGAGTCCGAGTGAGTCTATTCAACATCTGTTCCAGGTACATCATGACCTTCCTTTTGTCGTCACCTTAGGTAGATTCCTAGGATTATGGTCACTATGTTCACCAAATACAACAATTTTACCTTGGGGCATAGTCGTCGCTGAAGGACGTTTGGCGAGGGGGGAAAAGATTTTGGTAGTATTACCCACCCATATTACCTAGACGTACCTGTACCCCAAGTACCTTTCGGCACCGTTGTAATATATGTAAATCAGTGTATCTAAGCTAATGAAGTGGGTCATATCACTTCACCAGAGTCGACATGACCTCGTGCTTAACTCATGTATAAGAAGAGCTTCCCAAAGAAAAATGGATATACTTGGATTTTCTCTCCCTAACTCAAGGTTCTATTGTCTGTTTGTAGCTTTGGAAAGCTTACTTCCTTCTCTATTCCAAAGCCCTACACTTAAGCTAATGTAGGTGAAAAGAGCCCTAAAAATTATAAAATTCTAAGTGAATTTTAATTAGCATTGTATTATTAAGTTGTTATTTTACTCAATAGGTAATGGAGGTGAAACTTATGATGTTGTGATGACTCAAAATCTTAAGGCACTCTAAAATGAAAAATCAACTTTCAATTTTCGATGAAATCTATTTAGAGAAAGAAAGAGTTTTATTTTATTTTTGAGATATAAAATGCAACAACTCACAACTTTTCAACTTTCTCAAAACAACCAATTTCACCATTTTGTAATGAAAAATGCAGCCAACAAACTAATTTCCAGATTTCCCTAATTATCAAAACAAACTAAGAACTCTTTTCCTCTAATCACTTGAAACTTTCAAGCACATAGAAATCAATTAAGAAGATAGAGAAAAAACATATTCTCCTATGAACTCTTTGATTTGATGATAATAACAGTGCAATTGTGAAATTTTTCCAAGATGAAAGCAACAACTTCTTTTATCAAGGAAAAATAACTATGATTTTTCCATAAAAGCACAAAGTCTTCACAAACACTAACTTGTAATTCAAAGTAATTTTTACTACAAATAAACAATTTTAAAATCTTAACCAGTGTATTTGACAGAACAAAATAAGAATATCAATGAAAAAAAGACATTCAAACTTGTTTTCATCAATCAGCAAATTAACTAGTCAAAACCCTAAGGTATTCTTCCAAAAAGACCTAATCTTTAAAAAATCATCAAAAAAGGCAATTAATTGAGTTCTTAAAAGACAACACACAGTCAAAATAAATAGAATGACACTTTTAGAAAGATAAATTCAGATATGGGTTGAAGCTATAATTAAATTTTCAAAAATTTTCAAGGACTGCGCAGGTTTCCAGTAGGCAACAGTGTGCATGCGCTCAACTACTACGACAAAAAGGGTGCAGATCTGCACTTTCTGTACAAAAAGAAACAGTGCAGGGATGAAAACTTAAAGAAAAAATAAAAAAAACTCGAAAATCAACCAATCAGATCTAAAAGGCCATTAATTTATGAATACTCAGACTTGGTTAATCAGAAAAATCAGAAAGCAAGGCTAAGGAAAAAGACGAGCACAAAAATGTTCCCCAGTATGGTCGCTAGTTTGTTACACTGGACAATCCCTCTTGCAGACAAGAGTGATCTCCCTGGGTCCTAAATGAAAACTAGAAACAATCATGACAAATGAACTGAATCTTTCCCTAAGTTGAACTTAATCGAATTACAAGCAGTCTAACTGATAGATAGACCTCTTACCAGTTTCACGAAATGCCTAATGAAGATCCCTGGTTGTGACTTGATGCAACTCTCTAATGCTTAGTAGAACCTGAAAACATAAACCATAAAAAGGATCAAAAGAACACATGAAATAGTAATTCAAACAAATTAGCCTAATGATCAAGGAAATTAGGGATTGAACTTGCCTTAATGAACATAATAACCAATTGAAAACTATTCATCATTCATAAAAGACAAAAATCAACGGGAGAAAGTGCTCATTTGTATTAATCAGAAGATAAGAGGAGCCTTACAACCTTCACCTTGATGCCATGAGGTCCCTCCCAAATTCCTTCAATCTCCTCCTTAGATAACAAGCTCCCCAATCTCAAACTAGCAACATAAGTTTGTATTCTCTGAATTCTTACCTCCTTCATCCCTCAACCCTCTAGTCCTTTTATAGATCAAAGAGGGGGAAGTTTCAGATCCCTAAGAAAAGGATGAACCTCCTTTTGTGAAGGATTAGGTTACCATGAGAAAAGGGATGGAGATGCATCTTATGAGGGTTATAGTTTGAATAGTCATCACCTGGAAGCTTTCAGTTGGGAAATATTCGACCAACTAGGTTTCTAGAATGTAATTTTTATTTTTACTTTCTAGAATTCACCTGCGTGGGTTTATAGTTATAGATATAGCGCACCTCTGCACTATTCTTAGAGTAAATTTCAGTGCATGTGCACGAAACACTAGAGAAATCAGCGCAGGTGGAACTTAACAAGGTGAGAGAGCTATTTGACCCAAATTTCTCATGGACTTTAACATATTTTGAGTTGTTGGACTTCTAAGGGAGATATTTTCAACATGTTCATGGATGGAAATAATATCCATAAACTGATCAAATCTCATGGTGACAGATTGACGTGTAACAAAGATATATGAAATTCACCTTAAATGCCATAAGGACTTGGGTAGGTCACAAAGAACTCTGACCAAAAAGGTGAAGAGTCCAAAGGAAAGTTCTCTTGGCAATTTAGAAAGATTTAATGTCTAGGCTAAGATCATGACCAAAGGAATTTGATATATTTGCCTAAGGAGCCATAAAGGAATTTGGCCCACCCTAGATATTTATGTTGTTCAAGATTCAAGATGAGATTATGTGGAAGACATGCATCAATATGAAAATCCCATGAAACTTTTATTAAGGAGGGAGAATTTCCAACTAACGGATTTTTTTTGCAGGAGAATACCTCCCTCACTAAGAGGAAGTGTTGATTTTTTGTAGCATCGAGAGGTATTACCGCATGCCAAAAGGGCCTCCTAAATCGGCTAAAGAAAAAATATTAAATATGAAAATTAAAGTTATTATTTATGGCCTTCATGTAGGTCCAAAAAAGATAGGTCGCCCCCACCATATGAATAGGTGTGACCCTTAGTCAAAACCCACCTTGTTTTGACCACTATAAATATTTATTCAACCTCCAATATTTGGACAAAATTCAGATCATCATCTCAACAACTATTCTTTTGTTCGCACATGTGAGTTGAGAAGAAGGATTTCTAAAGTTTGACCGAGATTTAAAGTTGTTTTTTTCCATCATTGACTCATTACTCTAACCTGCTCATTTGACCAAGAATAGGGCCTCTGTTAAACCAAATATTCTAGGCAGTTTAACCGAAGTGTTGGATAATTTGACCACATGAAGTAATACTTTGACTATAGAAGAAGGTTGCAGTCAAAATTATTTGACTGCGTTGCCATAGACCCTTTTTACTATAGGATCAAGCTGACTACAGGTCAAATTTCAGACCCTTTGACCAAAATTGACTTCTATACAGTTTGAAGGATTTGAATTAGCAATTTTGACCAAGCTTGACTAGTATCTTGGGCTTGAAAATTGGCACATATTTCTAAAAAAATTATTGTAAACTTTGTTGAAAATTTAACTCTCCTAAGAAGAAAAGTTAGTTGGGTCTTTCCCAAGGTAATTTTGTGTCTCTTGTGTTTTAATGTCTCTTTATGATCCTACTATTGTCATTACATTTATGTTGAATATTTTCGATGTATAATTGCTTAATGTTACATGTGGCGTGATATAAATTGAACTAATAATCATTGGTAGTAATTATCAAGATTAGAAGACCAATTTCTATAAGAAAATTTAACAACACCTTGTCTAGAATGTCGACAAGGCCCTCATTTGTAACCATAACATATATCATATCTCTTGTACATTCAATGTTTATTATACAAATATATTACTCTTCCTATGATGGATATTCTTATATTCCTGGTATTCTGAATATCCCATTGTGTATACGAACATTGTTCATTACATTGGTATCAAAGCCCCATTCTCTAATTCTTGCCTTTGGCCCTCAATTCTTCATCAAGTTTGTGGCCGTTGCGATTGAGGCTTTTAGCCAAACAAGTTTTTTAAGGTTCTCCATTATGTCGTCAACCTTTCACCATAAGAAAAAATACATTTATTTTTCCAAAGACTCATACTTAATGTTCAAAACCTCATATCACTAATTATATTCATCCAAAGAATAGGGATACCCTATAAAGGTATTTTGTGGTTGTTTGACGTGTCATTGATTTGCCTAGATGTCTAGATGTTTGCTTTGAGACATAACACCCATGTTTCCTCTCTAGACTATGTCCAAGGACACAAGACCCATACCTAGCACTAAAAATCTCCTAATGATGACCATATCCCAACTTGAAGGCCAAAGATCCCCTTGAAAAATCATCTATGGTTGTTTTAGGTGTCACTCATGACTATTCAACCATAAAGTTTGTTATGAATATAAATAATTAATGTTTATTGGTTAATAGTGATTAGTATACTAAAGAGGCATGTATTTAAGGACATGATTATCCGTTAAGGAGAACCTTGCATAATATATTAGCAAGGAAAATTATATCAAAGCTAAGGTTGTTAAATAATAGCCCTAAGACAAAAGACAAGCAAGGTAAAAAAATAGCCATTTGAAGCCAGTTGTAAAAGGACAAACCTAGTAAGACTAAGTGCTTGTAACAAAGAAATAACTACCAAAAGTAATATGAGGCCTTAGATGTGCTCAAGATTTTGAGAAAGTCAAGTTTTCAAGTAGGAATTTTGACCTCATTTTCTATACCTTTTTCTGTGGTGGTTTCATTACAAAACAAGGGATTTGTTGAAGTTGCTCTAAGGTGGATTACAAGGATGAAATTTGTAGTCTTCCTGAGGCCTAATTTAGGCCATTCTTGAGCCTAAATTATGTTAAGGCACTTCTGTGATAGATAAGACCTTTGACACAAACAAATTTCGACCCTCCTTCTGGGGCCAATTTATGAGGTTGTTTGAAGCTAGTTTCATGCCTCACTGAGACTCCTCCTGGGGTAAAATCTGAATCTAAGGAATAAATCCAATGGAATCCAAAATAATGTTTTGGATACTTAAATGAAAAAAATGTTATTGCTACCTAAGATTAGGGATAAAGGAATTTGAGATAAGACTGGACGTCCTTATTTGGGACTTGAAATAGTTGTTACTTAGAAATGGATCACTGAAACAATGCTACAATTGTTGCTAACAACGATACTGAGAGAAATTTTGAAAAGGGTGGTTTTTTTAATGTTAACACATTTCTTGAACAACAATACAAAATACAACACAAGAATGCAAATGTCATAGTTGTTATAGAATCATTCAACACTCCCGTAGACCTGATGCTCTTTTATGGCCCTAGGCAGTCCCTTTTCCCATGCAGATTTGACTTTTTACTAAAACATTGTATTTCAAATTTCATACGTGACTCTTCCCATAAAAAAACTCATACATATATGGGACCCATAACACTATACCCACGTATACATTTTTAAATATGAAAAAATAAAATAAATTTCTATTTTTACGGGTGGGGTTTAGGAGTTTTACAGAGAGCCCACCTAAAGGAACCCATGGCCTAACTAAAATAACCAAATTGAGGTGATATATATACACCCCATTGGGTAGGCCTAAGTAACATGAGAAGAGATATATTGACATTATACTCGATTTCCCCCAGATCAAGTCTACTTTTCCCATGCCTCCTGCACTCCCAGTGTTTAGGAAACCTTAGTTTCCTTTACAGAGATGCTCAACGTCTTTATATAGCATCTTCTTGCACTTATTAGAGAGTTTGTCTTCGTGGCATAAGCTAGATGGATCTATAGGAAGGTCTTGTTAGTGCCTTTGGCCTGGATCAGATTGTATATATCATGTACTTACTGTTGTTAATCAATAAATAAGCTCATGTCTTGTTCATGATACATGTTATCATCTTATGAATGATAGTATGAATGGTTATCTATGATGATCTAAAATATTTTTATGTATGCACATTGAATTATCTATTGTGTATATGCTTCAAATGTTTGGCATGCTTGATTGAGTGTTATTTTTTATTATTATTTTATCATGCTCTACTGAGGATTTCAACCCTTTCCTTAGGGAACTTTTCCTGCCAACAATAGCAACATAAAATGAAGGGTGGTCAATAAAAATAAGCTAACAATAGACCAAGAATGAGAAGTGAATTTTTTAAGGATGTTTTTGACAACAACATGATGGGAACTAAGACATTACATGTCGTAACCCTAGAATGAAGCCTGAGAAAACTTTTGATTTTTTTAAGCATATTTAAGGACCTATTGTAATATATGAAGGACTGATTAAATATTATTTCATGAGCCATGGAGTCATTCTAAGGTGGAAGAAATTTTGAATAGATATATTTAACTTAACTTGGACCAAAGGAAGTTGTATATTTGACTATGTGGGAAGATAATCCAGAGACATATGGAGCTAAAGAAAAAGGCCTCTCTCACCTACTTTTACATAAAGCAAGAAATTTTAGTGATGAACACAGATTATAAAGAGGCCCAAAATCATATTCGAGATGCTGTGAGGGCATTTGCTTTTACACAAATCAAGAAATTTCAGTGATGAGCACAAATCAGGAAGAGGTCCAAAATCATATTCGAGATGATGTGATGACATCTTGTGATGGATCCGTGAAAAATTATTTTCAAGAGATAATGATTGATCCCATGACTATAGCAGGATAAACTTGCATATGACAAGTTGATGGAGTAGAAAAGTATGAAACCTAAAATGTTGATGAAAGTGAAGCAGGTGTGACACATTTCTTTGATAACATTAGGATGACTTAGTATTGATGGTTCAAAAGCAATAACTAATGTCAAGGATGTTGAAGGATTTTTTCAATCAAGAGATAAGTATTTTTTGTTCTATTCAAGTTTCTTGTTATTTTTAAATTTATGCATAGCTTTTTAGTTTATTTATAATTATATTATAAACCCTTCTTATAAAGGAAGACATTTGAGAAGATTACCATTACAATGACTTGTGGCCGCATAAAAAAGTACAAATATATATAGTAGGAAGAAGGATTTTCCCTACAAAAGGAAGAGAAGAATAACTATATTGTTACTCCACTTACAAATATATTAATAAAAACTTGGGATCATGACATGGGTTGAGATCACCAATGACATTGGAGGCAAAGGATAACCTATTGTAAATGCTCGGGTTTGAAGGATAACACCCTAGTGCAAGACTTGGAATACTAAATGACAATAGAATATCTAGGTGATGAAGAAACCCTAGCCCTCAAGAAAAAAAATATAATTAATGTTAATTGTTATCACAATAAACTTTGTTTTTTATTTTTTTTAGAAAATGCTGATAGTTGCAGTTTCAACATTTAAAATTGTAATAAATAGGGAAAATTTCTTGATAGTAGGGTTGTCAACATTTTTTGAAAATCCGAGTAAATAAGAAAATAAGTTTGCAGTCACATTTCAAGTAGCAGAAGGACTCAAAGACTACATTAGATCCTATCCATTGGAAAGTGCTACGAACAAGATTTCTAACGGTATGTGGAAGTCCAAACTGAACTCTTGGATCAAAAGATATGGTCTGCTGAAGTTTCAGGGATTGAAGCCTTAGGAAGGAAATAGGTATCAGTGATCGCATATTGGAGGTCCAAAGCAGATCAATGATTGCATATTGGAGGTCTAGAGAAGATTAGAGGTCCAGATCATATCGACGATCACATGTCTGAGGTCTACATTGTATCAACGATCTCATATAAGAGCTCCAAAGATATTAGCGATCACATGTCGAAGATCTTGCATATTGGAGCATCAATACATCAAAAGGTTAATGAATCAGAGAATTAAAACTTCTTAAGGTGACAAAATTTAAAATTTTTCGATATTCATAAGGTGTCGATAGTGTTAAAAATTGTCGGGGAACGTCGATAAAGGTTAACAAAGGATTTCATCGCAAAACCAAAGGTGGACGGGCCCTTTTCTCTCTCCTCTAGTGGGACACACAGAAACATATGATTGGTTTCGATAAAGCTACAATGGGATCTGACGTCATCATGACGTGGCGATACAGAATGACACGTGGCAGGTAGTTTTGGCATTTTGAGAGGGCCTAAGGGGACAAATATGGGCGACATGTGTCACCCCTCATGAGGTGCCACGTGGAGTGATGATGTCATATCAAAGATTTCATATTGGAAGTAGGCATATCACAGCTCTAAAGTAAATACTCTCATTGGAAACTTCTGATGAGAGGGGCTCCGATATTGAGTTGGCACATGGTCAAGAGGAGTTTAGAGAACCTCAGGTGCTAAGCACTTAACAAAGGAATAGCCCCCAACAGTGAACAAAATGCCCTAGCACCTCAAGGCTAAGTGATAGGTCATGAACCTTTGTCCTATGGTGAGAAATGTGGGAAGGGCTAAAGCAAAAGGAGCCAGGACAAAATTAGAACTCCACGTTAAGTTACATTATAAAGGGGCTTCTAAGCCGACCGTCATTAGCCCAATCATATAACAAAACAAATTCCAAAGGAGCAAAGCACAATGGGCTCAGGAGTATTGGTGAAGTAGTAAGGTGGAAACTTCTTCGAAAAGTCCATACAGAGAGTTGAAGGTGTATGAGTCGACAACTGTTGAATCGTAGGAAACGAGGAGTTGGTAGTTTGAATGAACATTCAACAAGTTTTTGTGAAAATAACTTCAGCCGATCCAAATTCCAAGGCAGAGGATCAACATTAATGAACCAATTTCTAGATTTGAAGGCTAAATATTTTCCATTAGAATTGAAGAAGAACGAGAAAAACAAAGGAGCAGTTTTGATGGATTGTTGTAGAGGGACCTGTTATGCTAGTAGAGATGCTAAACTATGATTTAGGGACTTGTTCTACTTTCAAGGGAGACAGTTGACCAGATATTTATTTTTCACTATATACAAGCATATTTTCCTATAGTTATTCTAGGAAAGATAAAATATTTTTAAGTTTATATTTTGCATACATGAACTTGAAAGATATTTAAAATATCTCAGTTTCTGTAATTATGTGATGACTATTATTTTATAAACTGTTATGTAATCACTATATAAATAGTTTATGAATATGGAAACGGAGTTGGATTTTATTGGAAAAACACTTGTAGTCTAAATATATTTGAGCAACCTTGAATGTATTCATAATGTTTAATGAGCAGTTAGTATGAAATTCATGTGTTACACTTCCCTGTCAGTATTTATTTATTATATAATTGTTTTCTTTCATATCTTAGAATGTTATTTTAAGAGATTGGATTTAATTGATTCTCCTCTCTTAAAATTACTAGTCATTAATATTTGTTATTCAAATATATTGCTTTTTCAAAGAAGTTCGCCCTCCCCTGAAAAAAATATATACTTATCAGAGATAGGCATATTATATTCACAGGATGGAAATTCATAGTTTGTTATGATATGAAACTCGTATATACTTATCTTCAGGGATGGGAATGTTATGCAGATCGAGCTGGAGATTTACAGTTGGGTATAATATGGTACAAAGTGCGGATATTTATAGATGGGTATAGTGACAGAAACCTGATAAATATGTTTCACAGATGGATTAATATTAAGCTATGATTAAGATATTGATTAGACTAATTTAGAAAGATGGGCATGCAATTCGGTTAACTGGGGATAAATATCCTGAGATGGGTATGGCATTAGGTTGAAAATAAGATTCACTGAAGTAAATTTTGCATAAAAAATATCTAGGATTTCCTGAAGCAAATTTTGCGCAGATTGATTTGTAATTTTATACATTTACTTCATAAAATCCATTCGGGAGACCAGCATCTGCATCAGCTATAGCGAATTGGATAGACAAAAAATGTAGAGAATATGAAACGTAGAAAGCCCATTTCCACTGTTCAAGCATTGTGTATAAATGTTTTGTGAGCATTGAATAGTAAAAATGAAAAGTTGGATTTTATTGGAAAAACACTTGTAGTCTAAATATATTTGAGCAACCTTGAATGTATTCATAATGTTTAATGAGCAGTTAGTATGAAATTCATGTGTTACACTTCCCTGTCAGTATTTATTTGTTATATAATTGTTTTCTTCCATATCTTAGAATTTTATTTTAAGAGATTGGATTTAATTGATTCTCCTCTCTTAAAATTACTAGTCATTAATATTTGTTATTCTAAGTTATCTATAAACTTTGTTTTCCTTCAATCCTTTTTTTTCCAAATCTCCCAAACAATCAAAGGAATTGTGACACTCATGCTTTGTACAACCTACTCATTGGAGATGTGATATCATTTGTTTAATAGTTGGACTCCATGCCCAATGGTTTGAATATCACCCAACCAATTTATCCCTAGACCTAAATCTGGCCACTTGAACTCAATTTCACAAAATCTTCTACTACATTGACCATAGGGTAGTTGAGTTTTACGGAGAGATCCCACTATGAGTTGAAGGGCCAGCTTCAACCTAAAGGAGGTTTCGAGGTAAACTTAGGGTTTTTCCCTACAACCAAGGTTTTCCCCGAGTAATAAAATTTTGGCGCTGTTGTCGAGGAACGAAGAGCATATTTTTCCCCTAGAAATTTTATTGTTGAAGATGAGATCTCTGAGGGCAAACAAAGATTTGTATATCAGTTTGCTTGCATGATGTTTGCTCTCGTGACTCCACACTATGATTTGAATGGTTCTTACTAACGAAGTTTTGGCTCATACAGGTGTTCATACCCAGAGGAACTCGAATCCAAATCCACCTCAGATTTTGTCAAGCCCAGAAAAGCTGTTTAGGAAAAAGACTCCCAAGGAAATAGGTATGGTCGATTTAGAAAGATATTTCTCTCTAGCTACAAAACTTGAATCTTTTGAAGAATTGGTGCTAGATATTAAATTTTAAAGTAACTTAATCAAATCTAAGTCCGAAAGTAATTTGTCAGAAATTGTTTTAGATCCAACAGATCTTAAGAGCTTTACCCCTGGGCCTTCTATCCCAGAACTAGAACTTTTATCCCAAGATTTTGAGAATTGGGATCACTTTCAGAAATTGGAACCAAAATTTAAGGAACTTCAAGAAGCTACTGCTAAATCTCCGACTTATCCTTATTCCATACCATCTTTGTTTACCCAAACTACTCAGTTGTCATATGGAGGTTTTCAAAAGCCTATTCCATCAACTTCCATTCTAACAATCTTACTACCTGTAACTTCTATTGTTTTTACTCCTACTGTTAGTACAAGTTCACATCGTAGGCCTATGGCTACTTGATATGCACCTTTGAATCTTCCATTACAGGTCCATGACCTCCCACAAAATTGTGGACATCATCTTATTCAGTTTGATTGGACCGGATATTATACTGCTCAACAGAATGTAGACAAACTCAATGATTTCATAGATCTAGAAGAAGTTGACCATGATGACGTAAAATTGAAGCTTTTTTCACAGATTCTATCTAGTGAGGTAAAGAAATGGTTCAAATCATTACCTCCAACTAGTATTAATAACTTCTAGGAGTTTGAACGGTTGTTTCTCGCCAGATGGGAAGCGAAGAAAAACCCATTATAGATTTTAGCCGAGTATAATGCATTCAAAAGAAACCCAAGAGAATTTGTACAAGAATTCACAGTCAGATTCAATAAGATTTATAATTCTATTCCGACTGAAATCAAACCCCCTCCTAGTTTAGCTTTATTACATCATCCTAATTGCTTTGATGCTGAGTTGGCTTATCAAATCCGTGAGAGAAACTATAGTACTTTGGAGAAAATGCAGAGTAAAGCAATTGGAGTGGAGGAAAATTTATTGGCAAGAAGGAAAAAATGAAGGTTGAAAGAAGAGTAGGTTTCAAATAAGAGTCATCTTCATCCTCTGAATTGAAATTCGATGTAATGCTGAAAACTATGGAGAAACTAGTGAAAAATTTTACCCCTCCTCATGAGAATCAACCTTAAGTCAGAAATCTGAATTTCGGGAGACCCCAGGCTGCTCAAAGCCATCCCAGAGAGAAGAAAGCTCCTTAAGAACAATAACCCAATGTTCGACCTCCTTTTCCAGAATCATTTGTAGATGAGGATACTAATGAAGAAGAAGAAAATTAGATTGGGTGCTTCAAGGACGAGGAGACCCAAGTTTTTTCCACCAAATAAGAACATGACATTTCTGTTGGATGCTCGGGAGAAAAAGACAACATTCATCTCTATGATTTAATTGCTTGTGAGCAAGGGTACAATAATGCAGTGGCATAATTTTAAAGATAGTACAACCTCAAAAACCAGAAAGTCCCTATCAAAGCTTCGCCACAAAATACAATGGCTGAACAATACGCTGAACCCAGGAAAAAGATATTGAAGAGGCCAAAGGAGCCAAAGAAGGACAATATGAAAGAAGTAAGAAAGGAGACCGAATGTGCAGAAAAATTACATTCAACTTTTAATTTGGAGTCTGAAATTAGTAAGTTGAAAGTGTGCATTACTTTTGCTGAACTTTTAAGAAATGAGCAATATAGGAAAATAATTTCTACTATGATTAAAATTTTAGAGATTGATAAAGTCAACATATTTCACAAGATTCTTTGAACCTAGAGATGATGCTCCCAAATTTGTATTTGGCCCACACGTTACAAGTGCAAACGATGACGTATGTAAGTCTAAATGTACATGATATGATTCTTCATAATGCAATGTTAGACTCTGGAGCCTCACATAATCTCATGGCCAAATTAGTCATGGACCATTTAGGACTTCAAATTACTAGACCCTATAAATATTTTTTCTCTTTTGATTCCCAAAAGGTAAAATGCTTAGGGTTGATCAAAGATTTTGTTGTCACCTTAGCTCAGATTCCTGCTAAAAGTATTTTGATGGATATAGTAGTAGTAGATGTTCCTGCTAGTTTTGGCATGTTGTTATCCCAATCTTGGGCAACAAGACTGGGAGGAACTTTACATATGGACATGTCTTATGCCTCTATACCATTGTTTGGTGAAATGAAAAAGCTATAATGAGAAGTTCAAATGGCCTATATGGTGAGCAGCAAAATGCGGTCGAATAATCATCCAACATATGCAGTAGACACAAAGCTGGGGTCACAAATCTTCCTCAATGATGATGTTTTAAGGGTGAAACATCATCAACATCTAAAACTGATATTCAACAAGAACAAGTTAAAATTTCTTTAGGGGAGGTCTGGAAATCAGGTATGTTGACTCAACAAGGCTAATCAACTAAGTTGATTGGCCCATCCAACACCTCTCCAAACCAATCAAAACCACAACAAATCTAGAAACCTTTGCGAAATCTAATATTACAACATGGATCAGTGTTAAAACTATTAAATCTAATATTAACATTGCTAGTATTAGATCTAACTCGAAATCTAGGAATCAACCATTCTTTCTTACAATCGATATTTTTAATCATAATGTGCAAAATTATTTGGTGGAATATGGAGCTTCCTCTAGTGTCATGCCTTACTCTGTGTGCCAAAAATAATAATGTTTTTTTCTAGAAAAATCCAATGCTAAAATCATTTAGCTAGTTAGGTTAGAGGAAAAGGTGATAACTAAGCTAAAATATGTTTTGATTAGATTATCTTCTAACCCTAAATTTCATTAAGTGATCAACATCATAGTGGTTGACATGCATGAACCTTATGGTTTGTTTTTAAGCATAGATTGGTCCCAAAAGATACAGGGGTAATTTTCCACGGATTGGTCTCACCTATGGCTACCCAACAGTGGAAAGAACAATGAAATAGTGGTGGACATGAATTTCTTATGAAGTACATGGTGGCAGAGATAGGGGGACAAAATTTGCTAATAATTTTTGCACATACTACCTTGGGGAATTATTTTTGGAAAATGATCTTGGCTACTATAAAACCCAACCATCCCCTCTCCCATATAAAACCCATTATGAACTCCTTCATGATAGGTCAACTACCTTAGATGTAAATAATAATAGTTCTGCTAAGTTAGGATCTTATACTAATATGTGGAAATTGTATTTTGATGGTTCTAAGCCAGAAGGAGTCGATGTTAGATGAATCATAATTGATCTACATATACATAAAACCCTTATATCACGTTGATTATAAATTGAATGCACCAACAATACCACAAAATATGAAGCACTCATATTCAAGCTAAAGAAGGAGGTTGACTTGAAGGTAGAGTGCTTGAAAGTTAAGTGTGATTGGGAGATAATTGTACACTAGGTATTAAATACCCTTTATTGTTTGTCTCCACATTTGAAAGGTTACCAAAATGAGGTATGGAATTGATTTTATTATTTAAATTATTTAACATTATATTTGTTCCTTGATCCATGAATGTTTTCGTTAACACTCTAGCTAATGCAGTTCCTAGATTTACTTTGTTGTGTAATGACTTTCCTGTTGAATTGATTTTCAAACTCGTTTCTCCTAATAATATCACTAGTTGGAAGGTATTTAACAATGATGCATAGGTTATGTAATTCATAGGTAATTTATATGCATTCGGGGACATATTTATAAACGAATAAAATAGATAATGGAAACAAGAAAAATAGAATCGAAATGTAGATAGGGCTAATCCCATCCCATAAGGGTTGGTTTCGCTCAAAAGGTTTTTTGATTTGCAATCGAGATTTCATGCATCTACAAACACTAAGACTCACGGTCCTTCCTTGATGTATCAACTCATCAATCTAGGGATTGAAAATGACTAAGAGTTTGTTAACTTGGTTACTTGTTGTTCATTGGCTGAGAAGCACACATACGTCCAATTGTTCAAAAAATACAAGAATGTTTTTGCATGGACATATGAATACCTGAAAACATATGACACCCTTATCATTCAACATGTCATCCCATTAAAGGAGGGTGATAATCCATTTCAGCAGTTATGCCAGGTGCATCCTACACCAAAGCCATTAATATAGAAAGAGCTTAAAAAGTTAACGGATGCATGAAAAATAGTTAATGTCAAACATTCCATGTTGATATCAAACCTTATGTTGGTAACAAAGAAGTTAGAAAATACTGAACTTCTCCTAGTAAATGGCCAAATTCTAAAAGGATATTTTGTATAGCAACCTCAGTTGCTGTTATATATACATAAATAATTTTGTTTTCCCATACAATTTCCTAATTTTACTTTTATGTTTCCTTTTAGTTTTCAATCAACCTAGTTGATGCTTGTACATAAATAAATCCTATCTTGACAGTGATGTCCTTGCAATTGCTCTAATATAATTTTTCTTCACCAGGCTACTCCTTTCGAGCACATCGCAGGTTAGACCATGAGTATATGGGTGACATTTGGGACTAGTTCACAATAATAACAATAAAAAATAATACCTATGGATAATGCAATCACTACCACATGGGGAATACTCTAAGAATAGTGAGAACGTTGAGTGGACTCTAATGCAATTACTGACCTAGTTGAGAGGCCTTAAGCCTCAAGCATAAGCTCAAGAACTGATACTAAGGAGACATGTTTATTACAAGAAAAAAAAACTTTATTGTTTTTAGAAGAATCATCCCTACTGTTATTCAAGATCCCTCATCCACCTTGTGGCTACTTGAGCCCAATAAAAAAAAATAATATAAAAGTAAATAATTGTCAATGCACAAGAAGGTAAATGCTTAAGAATGGTTTCATGAGCATCTTGGGCATGTAGTATCTTCATCGGGGTTATGGACACTCACTAGTAGAGAAGAAATGCCTATGATTTTAATGTGAATCTATTGATACTATGGATGCTTGTTGGCAATGGGGCAACACTAGAAACTCATCTTTGATGTTTGATATTTTAATGACCTTTCTCCATTTAGTATGGTGAACCCTCCATATTATGGCCCATTTGCAATTATTGGTTTAATGAATTTTAATCTAAAATTGTAAAACATAAATGCAAGATGTAGGTGTATGAACTAATCTAAGAAGAAACTAATAGACATGATCCCTATATAAATGAATGCATGCAATAGAGAGGAATAAATTCATTTAATTAAAGTTTGCATGGATTTCCAGATCATTAAGAACAAACTTAAGAGGACATATAATTTAAATTGATGTTGGCTTAAGGGACTTGCACCCAGGTTCAAAGTGTATTACACAGCAACAAAACCCTCAACCACTAGCCCTTTCGACAACAACCTACAAGCATATTGTAGTCTCACCTGAAGCGGTTATGGGAGATTGCAGAACCAGGTTTTTGCAGCCAGAGGGATATTACGCTATGGTACATGTGTGTTTTCTTATATTTTATATTGATATACAACTTCGCATACATAAAAGACTTTGCGTAGATGCTTTACTTCTTGTATTTTCACTTAGTACATAAACATATAAGAGAAAAAGATAACATGTATTCTTTCGCATAACTAAGTAAGAAGTATGCATATTAGTACATAGGAACATAGATTAAGAATACAGATACATAAGACTTCGCCAAAAATTTTTTTTTTTTTATTAAGATGGATCTTTCCATACATACAACTTCTTCGACCCGCGCATCCTCCTGTAGGTGGTCTGCGCACCCATCTGCAGACTCTTCCATGGCCTCCGCGCACTTAGCTGTGAAGCCTTCGTTTCAAGGCCCAAAATACTGACTACAGACTAAAAGTATGATCAATTCATCTATATGACTATCTCTTTCGACAAAGAATTACATCTTCTTATACATATTTCATTGCTACAAAACCATGGTCCACATACTATGGGTTTGAAAAATAATGAGTTAAAACCCTGATATCCATTACAAAATAGGGGCTTTGACCCACCCCAAAGCCCCTAGACATTGCGCGATGAATTGAACTTCACGGAATCTGTGTACTCTGCTCCTTCAAATGTGGAGTCTTTGACCAAAACTAGACCAAGTTGGGTCGTGCCCAATAGGCCCCCAACACTCACATGTTACTCATCCTGAGTCACTCAGATGCAGTGCCCTTGATCTTTTTTGCGATGCCATTGTGGACGATATTGTATTGCTAGACTATTTCTACCACCTGCTTTTCCTCTCGATGCACTTCTTCCAGTAATGCCTCTGTGGTTGGTCCGATAGTCTTCTACAACATTTCTTTATCCCTCTGTCGTAGCTCCCTGAGCCTTTCATCTATTGCTTGCAAAAGTTGGAGGGCCTCATCCTACCACGACTGAGTCCTCTCTGTCAAAGTTTGCTCTTTCCTCCGAAGATATTCAATTTTTTTATGGATATTCTTCCCTTCAGTGATGTTGGTGAGCTTCTGGGAGACTGGTAGAGTCTTCGCAGTTTCCAGGATCTCTTCTCGCTGCTTCTACTTTTCTTGTAGCTCCTCTTCAATCCTTCGAATGTTTGGATCCTCCTACAGTGAGGTCCAAATCTACATGTTTTATTTAGTAGTTTGACACAATTCGCCATTGTGTCATAGATGCCTTTCAATGCATATTTCAAATCCTTTTCCCTCTGCTTACGTACTTCTGGTGGCGTGACTGATTGCAACCTCATTTGTAGCTTACTAATATTGACTCTATAATCAAACTTCATCTCTACGAGCTTATTCTTTAAGTCTCTTATCACGAGGGCAAGATTCATGACCTTCTCTGCTGGTGACTCCTCTTCATAGAACTTCACGTCTAGAACTGTGCTACAAGTATATGTGATGATTTTTTCCAACCATTGTTGTTTCTTGTGTGCTCCATCCCTTTCCTTTATCAATTTATCGAGCTCCTACTTTAGCGAAGCTCTATCCTTCTCCACATGAATGCTTAACAATGAATTGCAATGTTCACACTCCTTCAATTCATCTCCAATAATTTGATGGATCTCATGCAATACCTGAACCGATAACGTGACAATGTTCATGTTGATGTTGTCCCAGGATGCTGCGGTAGCTGACCTATTTGCGCTAGTTTTCTGCGTGTCAGTGCCAATACCTTTAACTCCATGATGCCTTGCTGCACCTCTGTCAAAATCATTTTGTAACGATCATCGACCTTGTCCCAAGTCTCAGTCGTTACTTCCTGGACCTTATCCCCAATCTCATTGATGTCCCCATCAGTGAGGACAAGCTGTATTGTGCCCTTAGATTTGCTCGATTTCGGTTTCTTCCTTGGGCCCAACGTAGTTAGAGTAGGTAACCTTTTTTTGATGATGAATGGTGATTCCTCTGTTGGATCTACGTCATTGAGAGGGTTCTGAATATCTTTTTCTATCTTTGTCTCTGTCTCTAGCTCTAGTTCCTCTGCTTCTTTTCCTTTGTTTGTCCCACTTGGACTCGTGCGTTGCGTGGTGCCCCCTACTACTTCAGTGTCGTCTATGATTGGGGTCATCCATTTGACTGACCATTGTTGTATTACTGCGAGTAGGTCATCTTCAGTGACCAAGTATGGCAGAGGGGGCCATGTCTCCATTGGATCCTTCCATGCCTTGATGTAGACTCTATGAAAATCAACCTTGAATGTTGCGATGTTGCAGTACTGCTCATATAAACTAGGTGATAACCCGAGATACTGGTTCACCACCATGTGAAAATATATACTCAATAGCACAAAGAAAATTATGTTCTCTTGCCCACAATGACTCCTTAGTATGCCACAATAAGGCATATTGTGCGACTTCACATACATCTTTTTCAACAGGAGGAAATTGTGAGTCCTCTGGCTCCTTCCATGTGATCAACGCAATGATCAAGAAAAACCATGCGTAATGAAAGGTCTTCCCTTCCTCCTGTGCTTCCCAACAATCCTCCAAAAAATCCCTGCATAAGTACCCAACCCAATTGAACAGAACCCCATTACTGCACCGCATAGCCAAAAAAACCACGACTGTTGGAACTTCATTCACTCTACACTTCCTCATTATTTTTCTTGCTAAAATATTTGTGGTGAAGCGTACCCCTTGGTCACTAATAGAGTTGATATCATAACCGTGTGACTTTTTGATAATCTCAAACTTCTCCTTCATGGGCTATGTCATTTCCTTGTCTTGGCTTTTACCAAAAAAATATTTAGCGGGGTCCTTTCCTTGGTGAGGTAGGTCAGTAATCCTTCTCATCATCATTTCATTTATTGGGATCATCGTCCCTAGCCAGAGGCATCCATCATGCACCAATGCTAGTAACTATCACACACAGGTTGTGTTGGATGTGCTTCTACCAAAGTGTGGCACACATAGCATGTTTAACAAGCCTAATCTCTGCAATCCTGTAGCCCATTGGTGTGACTCCAACCTCGTAACTCCACTCTCTGGATAATAAACCTAGTGTAGGTACTTTCTTGGTTCGAACTTTGGATATTTAATTTTTTCATTAAATTCCCAAACCTCCATTTTTAGTTGCGGGATTTTCCCCAACACTTCGCCTTCAAACAACACTTTCTCATATAGAAATGGTGTGAACGTTTCGAAAAACACATCTTTTGGATCCTTGACCAGCTTGGTGTTCGATTTTCTTGGTGGAAAATATGGTGGTAGTACAGAGGGAATTTCTGAGCCCTTTGTCTCTATTTGAGGAATCTTGACTTCCTCCTTACTGTCATGAATTTCCTCTAGTTCTTCCTATTGTATTGGCTTCTTCGCCTTCTCCTTAGGTTTCTCATTTTTCTTGGGCTTCATCTACTATGCTTTTGTTTTCTTCTTCCTTGGGGAGGTTTTGAGCTCTACTCCTTTAGCTAGCCTCTTTTTAGGTCTTTTCTTGGGTTATTCTCTTGTAACTACTTGTTTCCGTGGCAACCTTGCGTGCCTTAGGGACATGGGTACATTCACCGCTCTAGTTTGACCAGTCTGGGCTTCCATGACTCCTACTAGCCCTTTCTTTGCAAATGCTCTAGCCATTTCCTCAAAGCTTCTCTTAAACATACAACAACTCACTTCTCTTACACTTAGTTGCAAATTCTAAATTCTCCAGACAACAAAGTGCAAAATGATGCATGGGACATGGCCTTTATAGCGAATTTGAATGTCGAACCTCATGATTGGCTTACATTTTACTCATTTAATGTAGGTATGATGCTAGATTCAGCCATTTGAGCTTCATAAGTGTGTTTCTCTAGCACATTTTAATGACAAATTTCTTTTAACGGTATATTTTTCCTTCCAACGGTCATATTTTTCCAGTTATCTTCGAGAATCATGTAGTAATTTTCCCTCCATTGCGGTTCTTTTGAACTTCAACATAATTCTAAATATCATGAAGTAATCCTTCTTCGACATGGTTCTTTTGGGCTTCGACATACCCTTGAATATTGTGCAGTAATCTTCTTTCGGCGAAGTCCCCTTCTCTAAAGTAGTTTATAGTCCAGTGCCCACTTTCAACTACAGGTGGCACTAAGACTCTTCTCCTTTCATCTTTCAATGCGAAGATCCAAGAACATAGTCATCCCTGTATACCTTCAATCTACTACTATTAACTCACCCTAGAATCAACTGACCATTTACCTTTGCGAGCTAAATTGCACCGTCATCAGAGACATGTTTGCTGATATATTGTCCTAGCCAATGTGTCTTAAGTTTTCCTGAGAACTTTGTGAAATTTTTATCATATAAGAGTACAATATCTCCTTCCTGGAATATTTTTTGCTTGATGTGCCTATCATGCCAGGCTTTCTCCCTTTCTTTTTCGACTTGTTGATGAAAACCTGCTATAAACTTGTCCTCTTCCAAAGAAAGCAATTGCGCCATCCTCTCCTCCATTATATCAGAATCTGCCATGTCTATGAAGGTTGAAATTCTGAAACTGGGCACAATGTATTCCATAGGCATGACCGCTTCTTGTCCATATACCAACCTAAAAGGTGTCGACCTGTCAATTTCTTGAATGTTGTCCTATATTCCCACAACAACACTGGAATTCTTAGATCCCAATCATTCACGTTCACATTGCACAACTTTGTGAGTGAATTCTCCAAAATTTTGTTGAAAGCTTCGACTATCCCATTCGTTTGATGGTGATATGGGGTATTTTTCTAATGGTGTACTTGAAATTCCTCATTAATGCTTCAATGGTCTTATTCAATAAATGTGACCCTTGGTCACTTGGACACCCAAATATGGACATAATGTATTAAAAAATAAACATCATAGCAGTATCTATGCTGCAATTCTTCATTGGCTATGCTTCGGCCCATCTCGTCAAATAATCAGTTGCAGTGACTATGCATCTTGCACTGGTCTTCTTTCCTAGTGGGTTAATAGGTCCAATAAATTCAATAAACCACTTGTCAAATGCTTGTAACGTTACCTGCGGATTTAATGGCATTTCGTCTCTTCTAGATGGCCTTCCTGTTCTTTGACATATATCACATGCTTGAAAAAATTCTTTTGCATCCTTATGTATTGTGGGTCAACATAACCCAACCCTCAATATTTTCTAGGCACTGGCCTTTCCTGCATAATGTCCACCTGCGTATCCTCCATGAGCTTCTTCTAGAATACTCTGTCTTTCATGTTCAGGGACGTATCTTTGCAATTTCTTCCAGTCCCATTTTGCATAAGTGATCCAAGATCTTTTTCTTATGGATGTATTAAATAATTACATGGATAAATTACAGCTTAACCATAGAAATTTAATGTGCACATGAAAGAAGAGGAGAAACACATCAAAGCATTAAAACAAGACATGAGACTTGATAGTTTGTCCAACTTGGAATACGTCTCTAGGCCCTGCTCGATTAATCGGGAAGCCTTCACTCATTAAGTGGAATGAGAAAGAAGAAGTACAATCAACATTTACAAGAGGATTCTTATACCTCCCATCTGGAAAATGGCCAAAAAATGGAGAGCTTTGTTGCAGAAACTGGAATCACCATTGAGTTCCTGTCACTGAGGGGTGAAAAATTGATATAAACTTGCTCAATTCTAACTCTAGACCAAAATTGACCCCCTGGAAAATATGATCAGGCAAGGTTCCGCTCCCTATCACAGGCCTGCTTATGGTTCCGCCTCTTCTGTCTCGAAATCTGTGTCACGCTCTCCCCCGGACGAACTGTGCATAAGAGTTTATATATATTTTTTTTCGAGTAGATGTCCTAAGAAGGACAGTTGGCACGCTGGTTAAAATAAAAGGGTGGTTGAGGAGGGGCCAGGGGGTCAAATCTCGCCCCTCCCATTTTTATCACAACATAATTGATTGTTTGTTATGGGTGGTAGGTCCGTCGGTCTGGTGGCCCGCTCTCCCCATTTCTACTGTGGTATATGGTAAATGATGAGTGGAGGGGCAGCGAGGTTGACAGCCCACCCCCCACATATATTATATGAGTTGTGTGGGTACCGGGGGTGATGAGATCATGGCCGCTCACCCCTTTTTTTTAATATAATTTTGTTAAGGTTCCACCGGAGTGACAGGGGTCATGGCCTGCCGCCCCTTTTTATAAATTTTATTAACCCTTTTTATAAATTTTCTAGAACCTTAGGGTTCATTGGGAAAATTAATCGTCCTACAAATTTTCACGGAAAACTGGCCAGATTCCAGTGTCGGATTGCTGCAAATTATGCCCTCCTTAAGCCTGCCACATGGGTAAGTTAACCCCTAACTTTGATTGCTTCTATCTTCTTCATACAAACTCAGATTGGAGTGTCATTCACACTGTTGGAATCAGGGCAACGAGAAATTCGATCTGATGTCCAGTTAATCGACTTTTTGCCACTTTGAATTTTTGTGTTTTTCTTACCATGCCACTGGTATCTAGAGATCCACCTAGATCAATTAGTGCCTTACAATCAACGTGAAATCAATTGCTTTTATCACAAACTCCTTCTTCTTCTGTGTAGTGTACTTTCCGGGCGCCATTCGTGTGGCCAAAAACTGAATATTATTCGTGAAGTGATCATCCACGACTCAAATTGTGAACAAATGTGCATTGGGTAGGTTATCTTTGATAATGGTAGGTTCTTCTCCTATCTCCAATCTTGACAGATGATCGAGCTCGACATTCAATATTCCTAGCTTGACTGCAACTTCAAAATCATACTCGTGGAACAAAAATAACTATCAAGATATTTTCTTCCTAAAACAGGCTTATTCGCCAAATATTTCAGTGCGGAGTGGTCAATGAACATATTAAAATGTGCTCCCAACAAGTAGTACATGAACTTCTATAATGCATAAACCATATCTAACCCTTCTCTTTCTATTGTAGTATAGTTCTTTTCTGCCTTGGGCAATTTTCTGCTTGCAAAATATATGGGGTGATCAACTTCGCCTGCTCCTGGTTGTGCCAACACTATACCCAGGACTATGCAAGATGCGTCGACATGTACATGGAATTCCTTACCACAGTCTGAAAAAATAAGATCGAAGAAATTACCATCTTCTCCTTTAATATATCTAGACTCTTCTGACATTCTTTGTCCCATTTAAAAGTGACATCTTTCTTCAATAAATTCTCCATTGGTGCAGTTATCTATGCATACCCTTTTATAAAATTTCTGTAATAGCTAGTGTGTCTAAGCGTCATGCGCAGTTGTCTCACTATTTTCAACGCTGGCAAGTTCACAATGATGACTATCTTCATGGGATCCACTAGCAAACCTTGTTTGCACACAATATGCCCCAAGAGTATGCCATAAGGCACACAAAATATACATTTCCTCAAGTTAAGTGAAATCTGATGCTGCCTATATGTATCCAGCATAAACCTTAAGCTCGCAATATTCTTCTTTAATAACCCAAATATTGTCCAATCATCAAAGTAAACTTCCAGGAATTTGTGTATGTACTCCTTAAATGTAGCGACTACAACTTTAGAAAATATGGCAGGTGCACTCTTCAGGCCAAAAGGCATCACGGTGTTTTGAAATGGGCCTCACTCTGTTGCAAAAGTTGTCTTATGTATATCTTCTAGCGCAATCCTGATATGATGGTAACCCAAAAAGCCATTTGTGAAAGAATAGGCCTCGTGACCTCCTACATTCTCCAATTCTTCATTTGTAAATGGTGTAGGGAAAGGGTCATGCACATATGCATCATTTAGTTTCCTCAAGTCAACACAAATTTTGATCTCTCCATTAGTCGTCATTTCCTAAACTAACATGGGACTTACCCATTCATACTCTTCAACAGGTTTGATGATCATTGTTGCTAGCATTTTTTCTAGTTCTTCCTTCACCTTTTCCTTGTATTTTGGGTTCAACATATAGGGTACTTGCTTCAATGGCTTCGTGTCAGGTTTCAGAAGGGTCCTCATAACTCCTCGGTCCCCTAATATGCCCTTCATTTCTTAAAAATTCGTAGGGAATAGTTGCTAGTATTCATGTAGTAGCTTTGTGATTTCACTAATTGTATTTTCGTCCCAATAGTCTCCAATCGTCATGAATTTCAGATTTTCATCTGTCCCAATATTCACTTTCTATGTTTTTACAAGCTGCATGATATCTAGTATTTCTGGTTCTGGTCCAACAAATTTTCAATGTCCTTTCGATTTGGTTATATCAATATTTCGTGGATCTTCATCTTCTTCGGCAAGGATATTATAACATTCCAATGCATTTTGTAACTGCACAGCCCAATCATGCTGCCAAGTTAATGTAGCTTCATTGTAAAAAGTATTTACTTTGATTTCCTGAAGAGCCGAGTCTATACATGGACAACCATCGTCAAAACTAAATGTGAGTATGAGCCCTTCAACCAAATCTTTTCATTTTATTGTTCTAGGTTGTAGTTCTATTTCAAGATACCAATTCATAGGAATCGTTTCTAGTGTGTGGATAAATCCATGTACCCACACTTGTTCTGGAATTTATTTCCTAACCAAAGTGCAGTGATGAATATGCTCCTGGGGATCAACCTTACCATCATACTTTACTTCAATTTCTGTGTCAATTGATCCAAACATGATCCATATTAATCTTCGAAACTACTTCCAATCTGCTATATTTCCTTTATGTGTACTCCACCATCTAGCAGGTGTAGACCTCAGGGCTACATCCAAATCTTGCAACCTTTGTTCTTTTAGTATTTCTCTTTCATACTCTTCAAGAAACATGCTTACTTCTATGATCCCATCATAATAAGGTGGATTACATACGTTGGAATTTATGCAGTGAAGTGATTTTGTGGTAGAGACTTCATATAACATGTTCTACCGATTTTCCATTTCTTCCTCAGAATCTGAAGTACAAGAACTGTCCTGATCCCAGCCCAGTTTTCCATCTGCAATAAGATTAATCCAATCCTCCTCCTTAACTACTATATGATAAATTTTTTCGACATCTAGATCGTAGTGCTCATCCCGGACAAGCTCTGTATATCGAAATCCTTCTGAGGGGGCTAGAGGGATGATGACCCTCATATCATCTCTTTTGAACACCATTTGTATCTTCTTCAAATTGATTATCGCCAAATTATCAAAAGCGCAATCCAATCCAAGAAGCACCAGATAAGGTTTGCTATAATCTACAATTTCAATCACTATGAAGTCTACAATGGTTTGGACTCCTTCGATGTCTACTATGACGACATGCAACCTTCCCATAGGGATGATCTTCTATTGGTTAGCCATCCTCAACTGTATAAGCGACCATTGCAACTTTGGTCTTCCCATTGACTCCCAAGTTTTCTTAGGTAACATGTTGGCATTAGATCCTAAATACAAGATTACTTGATCCATATCATATTCCCCGATTTGTGCAATTAATCTCATTTCCTTCCCTGCTCTTTTCTTGTGTCATTGTAAATTTTTTACTGCATGCAGATCGCTTCATGGTACTTTTTTATTAGCGCAGGAGTCTATCAACTCCAGGAGTCCTTTGACAACCTTCTGATTCCTCAATAGCTTCATGTAAGTCTGTAAAATTGACTTCAAAATACTTGGATCTGATTCTTGCGTCATAATAGACACTTTGTCGTAGTCCTTCTTTAGCATCAAATTCGGTTGTGCACTAGATGTTGAAGCCCTGACATCCATGAAGCTTCACTTTTCTCCCATGAATACTAAACCTAGGGACCTTTTCTATGGTATTTACTACCCATGTCTCTTATACCTTCTTCTTACCCTTATCATCTCCCGCTGCAGCTCCACTCCTGGTTATGATGTTGATTCGTGGTTCATCCTCCCTTGCCCCAACGGGCATCATTGAATATTTGTTGTGGGCTGCTGGTTCCTTTTCTCCTTCATATTTTCGATAAGGATGAAACATTCTTCAATCACGTGATCAAAAGATTTGCAGTAGCTGCAGGTTGTAGTAGGGTTATAAAAGTTTCTTGCGAAGTGTCCCGCCTGTCCACAATTATAATAGATGATCTAGCCACGTCCTCGACCAACTCCTCCTCCTTGTCCTCATCCACGTCCTTGGAAGCCTCCTTAACCAACATGCTATCCTGGATCCTCACATGTATGTCCTTCAGCTTGCAGTCTATAAGCATCAGTAGTGCGCTCCATCATCAAGTCATAACTTAGACAATTTCTCTCATCATGGCCCACTAACTTACAAAAGTTGAAAAAAACTACTTTGGGGTCTACACGTACTTCTATAATAAATAGAAATATTTAGAGTGATGTTGGCCTCTCGTTCTACAAATCTTGCACCACGAGCTTGATCCTGGGTTAACTAGATTAGGTGCTATGTTTGCCAAGTAATATCTAAACACAGGGAATTGATCCTTATAATGGCCCTCTACTTTGCAATTTGTAAAGATAGGAAGATTAATGTCATCCAATGCCTCTAAAGATAGGAAGATTAATGTCATCACCCTTTTTTCTTCTTGGGGGGTTAGGGGGAGGGGGAGTGGGTGTAGGGGAATTATGGGGAGGGGTATGGGTAATGGGAGTAGATGTATGGTGAATCCCAAAGATGCCTTGATTTTTCTCAGCTCCTAACTTCGACGCATCATCAGGGGGGAATACTATGGGGTTGCGGGGTTATTGTGATCTCTTTGAATCCAATGATCGACTACACTTCTGACTTCGGCCTACTAAATTCTCTGTTTAGCGCAATTTGGATATCCACGATTCCCACATTCGGATTGTCATTATAATGCTTAATATACCAGGTCAATGTGTAGTCCTGCAGGGCACTGACCGACGTTGCTTTTTTTATATTATCATCTGTAACTCCATGTGCTTCCCATATGGCCCTTATCACGAACCAAAACTGGTCTGATCTTCATTTCCTACTCCCTTGAACACAGCCAACTTTATCGCGCTTTCCATATTGACTCACAGTGGTGGCGGAGGTGGTATGGGTGAAGACAGAGGTGAAGGTGGTGAAATTGGTGGTGGTGTGGGTGGGGGTGGTATGTGCGGTATCCTTTGCCTCATCAAATTGATCGCACTTCGCGGAGAGACCTTCGCGAGCTCTTCCTCGTCCCCTCGCGGAGGTGAAATCGAAGGGATATTCTATGGTCCCTTACTTCCTTTGTTTCTGTAGGTTTTTCCACTTCGTGGAGCTCTGGACATCAAGGTAATTGCATAACCCTCTTTTCACACAATAGTATTTTCATCCAAGAATTCCAAGAATTTACGTACTTACCTCGCGGTCCTTTGAGAAGGCGTCGCTCTGCTTCACTGTAGCTAACTGAATATCTAACGTGAAATCAGTATTGAATCCTCCCATAATCTGATTGAGCCAGTGATCAACAACGCACATGATCTTATCCTCTGATGCTTCAAATTTGCACACCAACTCTTGGGTCCACACAATATGATTGTCGAGCTTCCACTTTCCTTAGCTTTCTGCTAGCTTCGCAATCCACTGGTATAGCTCAGTAGGGAAAGATGTGAAGAAGATTTCGTGGATCTCTGTGTACAGGTAGCAGTCTAACCACTCTTCTTTTGTCAGTCGCGGATTCTTGTTCTCCTGCGCCACGAACTCGTGAATTCTCTTGTCCAACCAACCTTCAATTTCCTTCTTAGTTGGATTCCAATGATACAACATCAGACATCTCTATGCAGATTCCGGTCCCGACAATGGAACCATTTGTTGGCTTGTGGGGGGCCTGACCTAGGTTCGGAGTTAATTATCCAAAAAAATCCCTGTACTACTGGCCCTTTCGGCAACAACCACGGAGCGCGGAATGAGGTCTCACCTGAAGCATTATGGGGGGATGTTAGAACCAAGTTTCCACACCCTTGAGATGTCTGAGGGGTCGCTTTAGTCCAACAATGAATACCTTCGCTCGGGTCACTTCGCGCACTATCCTGACCTGCGAGGCCTTCATGATCTGTTATAATTGCCTTCGCGCAGCCCTAACCAGGGGTTGAGGTACTTTCGCGCTGCTAAAGTAGCAATCTGCACTACTTCCCCAAGTTACACCACGTATCTTACTTATCTTCTTATAACAGTTAGTTATATTCACATAAATAGATACTTTATATTCTCTTCCCTTTATCAACACATTCATATAAGTTCGCGCATCATATAGACAATAGAAATGCAATGTATATATGATACATTCAATGCACAAAACATGAAAAAGATACACAGAAATGATGTAAAACTTCTCTTTATTACTTCTCCAAAGGTTACAGACTCGACTTGCCCTACGCACTCAATTGCAGAGGTCCGCGCACTCAGCTGCGAACTACTAAGCCTCTGCGTACTCAGCTGCAGAGCCTTCTCCTACTCTATGACCCAAAGGCTTGACTCTACACTTAGATAAGACTCACTTCTTCATCTATTCATTCATGACTCTACTTCTTTTCTTCTTCACTTTACAACTTAGAGCCTTGCTCTACTTATACAATCCCATGGTCCGCGGACCATGGGTAGATTTCTAAAGTCGACATTATATTACAAAAATGAGGGTGGACAACCCTATGACTCATTTACAATCTTCGCTCTCCGTGCCCATAAACGTAGAGTCTTTACATCGGATTTAGTCAAAATTTGGGCTTTAAGCCCCAAAACTTCACTTGGGGGATCCTGTGCCCAACACTCTTACATCAAACAACTCCCAAGCAACAGTCCATTTTTCTCTATTCAACAACATTATAAGAACTAAAAGTACATTTTTATCTACCGAATTCCATCGATGTATGTTATTCCTTTAACAAGTTCCATTTATTAATTTTTCCCTAAAGAAATGTGGTGGGGTATCACTCATAAATTACAAGGAAGCGCCTAGTTATCCATTGATGAGTTTGTTGAGGAATGGATAGTCTAAGGATTTAACTCTCCTAAAAGGTACAAGGTTAGTGTAGAAAAACTTCACCAAAAGGAAACCACCCAAATATTCTTTTCCCCCTTCCTATAACTACCAACCATGGTGAATAACTCTTATCCCAACTCATAATCCATCTCCTGCTAAAGTGGACAAAGAAAATGTAAAAATGTTTGCACTTTCTGAATATTTTTAATTCCACTATATAGTGTCTATATATCGTCATAACTTAGGAGCATTTAAACAGGGTCCCTTCACTGTGTTCAGTGTCTGTACAATTATAACATAGGAGCGCAATGTAGGTAGCCATTGGGGTACATTCACTAGTTAGATTCCTTTAGTCTTTTGACTTTATTATAATTGATTTAAAATGCATCCTTAAAACTGCTTTAGGAATGAACCAGTAAGGGACTTAAAAGTCTTCAGAAATCAAATTAATAAGATAGAAATTTTGAAGACATCACCTACACTCCATTTGATTAAATGCTGCACTCTTTTGGTTTTTTAATGAAGTAGTTATGATCCCCTGCTTTATTGTGTTGTAGGACCTCAGTGAAAGTAAGGTGCCATCAACCTATATGGTAAACATTAGAGGATAACACCATTGAACATTTTAGACTACCCTATCAAAGAATTCATCCGCTTGGGATTAACTTCCACCTAGATTCAAATTTTTATCTCACGTGGATTTTTTCTTAACCAATAAATTTGTCTTTGGAGGAGAGTATTAGAATTGTTAATATATTAATTATTATTACTTGATTGTTAAAACCAAAGTACAATTTTTTCAATTTAACAATCCTATTGGTGTTTCCTTGCACCTTTTGGGGAAATTGCTAGTATAACTTTAGTGCAATTGTTAGAATCTTTTAGTGGTCATAAGTCATATAAGTAAAATGGTCTGCTATTTTAGATTTTGTTTAATGATGATAAAACTTGAACAATATATTAACAAGTCTGCTAATCATGACACTAAAATAGCACATCATTTAGAATTCATAATAAACACATATAAAATCTTCACTCATTAAGGGTTTTTGAGACAATACCGCCACTAAATAAACACTTTGTCCTTCCCTTTACCAAAATAATAGCTACTAGATGCACTATTTATGTGTTTATCCATCAAAATAGTTGGGAGGTGTAACAACCGTTAATGAAGCACAAAGCTTTTATGAGAAAGAACATGTTTTTTTATTCAAACACAAAGCTTTCATGTTAATGAATAGCAATTGTGATAACAACAAAAGACTACTCTGATAACAACAATTTCATCCCCATATCTTCTTAATCACTTTTTTGCTCTAAATCCTTACACATTCTATGATCCCTTGTTCACATTAATCTTCAAAGTTTCGTCAATGTGGTCTTTATCAAGTAGGTAAAGATTATTTTCCTCCTATTTTTTTACTCTAGTTTTGGGTTGCATTTGCTTGCTATTTTTAGATCTTACATGTATAACATCTTCAAAGTGTCATCAATGTGGTCATTATCAAGCCAAGACATTATTTTTCCAATGTTTTTTCACTTGTAATTATGGACTACATTTGCATGGTATTTTTATATTTCATATGCATAAATGATGGAATGTCTATGGCCCCTTCCTTTTAAGTCATCCAAATTAAACATAATGCAAAATCAATGAGTTCAGAGCTTAGGGAGAACAAGAAGCACATGGTTTGCGATAATGACGAGGAAGTGTATTTGAAGTCATGGATGCATTGACATGGTTTTCCATTTTGCAAGGTTATGTTGAAGGAAAGGTTGTTGCTAGACATAAACTATAACCCATTTAGTACGCCATTATGTAATGTTTAGAATATCTTAATATAAGAATGGCCATTATAGGATGAGTAATGTATTTGTATAAGATCTGTTGAATGTACAAGATATATGATATATGTTATGGTTACAAATGAGGGCCTTGTAGATATACTAGGCAAGGTGCTCCTTCACAAATAGTCATGTCATTAAAGACATTCCTCTTCAGTATACTAATCACTATTAACTAATAAATATTAATTATTTATATTCATAACAAACTCTATGGTTTAATAGTCATGAGTGACACCTCAAATGACCAAAATTGATTTTCCAGGGGGATATTTGGCCTTCAAGTGAGGATATGGGCATCATTAGGAGATTTTTAGTACTAGGTATGGGTCTTATGTGCTTAGACATAGTTGATAGAGGAAAAATGGGCATCATTTCTCAAAGAAAACATCTAGGCATCTAGGACAATCAATGATATGTCAAACAACCACAAAGGACCCTTATAGGGTATCCATATTTTTTGGATGGAGATAATTAGTGCTATGAGGTTTTGAACATTAAGGATGAGTCTTTGGAAAAATAATTTTATTTTATTCTTATGGTAAAAGGCTTGATGGCACATTGGAGAACCTCCAAAACGTGTTTGGCTAAAAGCCTCAATCACGACAATAACGAACTTGATGAAGAATCGATGGCCAAAGGCTGCAATTAGAGAATGAGGCTCTTATACCAATGTAATGAACACGGTTAGTATACACAATGGGATATTCAGAATATTTGGAATATAAGAATATCCATCATATGAGGAGTAATATATTTGTATAAGAAACATTGAACGTGTAAGAGATATGATATATGTTATGGTTACAAATGAGGGCCCTGCTGATATACTCGACAAGGTGTTGTTAAATTTTCTTATAGAAATTGATCTTCTAATCTTGATAATTACTTTCAGAGATTTATTAGTTCAATTTATCTCAAGCCACGTGTATCATTAAGAAATTATACATAGAAATTTTTCAACATAAATGTAATGACAACAATAGGATCATAAAGAGACAACCAAACACAAAAGACACAAAATTACCCTCAGAAAACCCAACCCTGGAAAAAACCCTATCAACTTTTCTTTTTAGGAGAATTCAATCTTCAACAAAGTTTACAATAAAAATTATCTAGAAATATGTGCCAATTCTCAAGCTCAAGATACTAGTCAAACTTGGTAAAAAATGCTAATCCAAATCCTTCAAACTGTACAAAAGTCAATTCTGGTCAAAGGGGCCGAAATTCGACTTGCAGTCAGCTCAGTCCTGTAGTCAAAAGGGTTTGCGCTCAATGCAGTCAACTAAGGTTGATTGCAACATTCTTATGTGGTCAAAGTCTTACTTCCTGTTGTCAAACTATCCAACACCTCTCTCAAACTACCCATAATATTTGGTCAAACATAGGTCTGATTATGGATCAAATGAGCAGGTGAGATTAGTGAGTCAATAATGGTCAACACCAACTTCAAATCTTGGTCAAACTTTAGAAATCCTCCTTCTTAACTCACACATGTGAACAAAATATTAGTTGTTGAGATGATGATTTGAATTTTATCCAACTGTTGGAGGTTGAATTGATATTTATAGTGGTCAAAATAAGGTGGGTTTTGACCAAGGGTCACACCCACTCATATGGTGGGGGCGACCTATCTTTTTGGGGCCTACATGAAGGGCATAAATAATAACTTTAATTTTCATATTTAATATTTTTTTCTTTAGCTGACTTAGGAGGCCCTTTTGGCATGCGAGAATACCTCCTCATGCTACATAAAAAAATCAACACTCCCTCTTAGTGAAAGAGGTATTCTCATGCAACATATTTCCCTTAGCTGGAAATTCTCGCTCCTTAAGAAAAGTTTGATGAGCTTGTCCTATTAATGTATGTATTATACATAATCTCATCTTGAACAACATAAATGTCTAGGGTGGGCCAAATTCCTTTATGGCTCCTTAGGAAAATATATCAAACTCCTTTGGTCATGATCTTAGCCTAAACATTAAATTTTTCCAACTTCTCAAGAGAATTTTCCTGTGGACTATTCAACATTTTGGTGAGATTCCTTTGTGACCTGCCCAAGTCCTTATGGTATTTAAAGGTGAATTTTATCTATTTCCTTTGGTTGACATAGCCAAGTCCTTTTGGCATCCAAGTCCATTTGGCTTCTAAGGAGAAGATCTGTCCAATATTATAGTTTCTCTAGAACATTCAGTTTTGGTCAACCTAACCAAGTCCTTTTAGTTTCAAAGGTGAATGTATACATCTTTGTTTGTCAAATTCCTTTATGACCTATCTGAATCCTTCTCGCTACCTCATGATTCATTTAAATGAGGGAGACATCTAACATCATAATAAGCTCATTATCTCCCATAATCTACTCATTTGGATATATAATGGAGCTATATTTCTCCTCTCTTTATCATGTCTCGGATGAATGGATTTGGTCATTGCTTTATGAATAGTATTGTCCTTGCAAAGACTCACTTCATCTCCTTAGATATATCTAATATACATCATAGGTACCAATGTACCATATATTAACTAGAGGTGTTCATTTTCAAATATTTGTTCCATGAATATAGACATGGACTTGTAGTTCATTAGAAAGCTAGACATTGTACATTCAAAATCCTTCATCTTATTTTTTGTAAATCCTTTTGAAGCTGAAGTAAGTCTTCCATGTGGTGATCTTGGTTTCTCCCTCTGTCACGATAAAAATCCTTCCATTATATCTTTCTCATAAGCACATTCTTTTATTATTGTTTCTCCATTTGTCATGTAGGCAAGTCTTTTGTACCTCTGCAACTTCCTCTTACTTGAGAGATCATATCAACAATGTTCCTACAAACCTTATTTAGGAAAATAATTACCATTAAATAACAATTGCAAAGACACAGGGCTGTTAAAAGAATAAAATAAAATTAATCAGAGAAGAACATCAATTACTCGTATTTTAATTTAGAATTATTGACTCCCTCTTGATCCTTGCTTTCATACTGAAATCTGCATGCAATCTCATATTTATTCTTAACATCAATTATATAATGTTTGTTCTTGAAAGACTTGTAAGGGCTTGAGTTTCTTCATCGCAGGGCTCGGGTTTCTTCATCCCCTATATATTCTACTGTAATTCAATATTCCAAGTCTTGCACTAGGGTTTTATCCTTCAAATTATGGGTTTTACAATAGGTTGTCCTTTGCCTCCAATTTCATTGGTGATCTCAACTCACATCATGATCCTAAGTGTTTATTAATCTATTTGTCTATGGAGCAACAATATAGTTATTGTTCTCTCCCTTTTGTAGGAAAAATCCGTCTTCCTATTATATAGCTTTATACTTTTTGATGCGGCCACGAGTAATTGTAATAGTAATCTTCACAAAGGTCTTCCTTTATAGGAAGGGTTTATAAAATAATTATTAAAAAAGCATCAAAGTTCTGCATAGATTTAAAAAGAACAAGAAACTTGAATAGAACAAAAAATACTTATCTCTTTATTGAAAGAATCCTTTGACATCCTTGACATTAGCTATTGATTTCAAACCATAAATACCAATTCATCCTTATGTTATCAAATAAATGTGTCACGCGAGCTTCACTTTCATCAACATTCTAGGTTTCATACTTTGCTACTCCATCAAACCTGTCATGTGCAAATTTATTCTGTTATAGTCATGGGATAAATAATTATCCCTTGAAAATAATTTGTCACAAATCCATCAAGACATGCCATCACACCATCTTGAATATGATTTTGAACATCTTCCTCTGTGCTCATCACTGAAATTTCTTACTTTATGTAAAACTAGGTGAGAAGGCCTTTTTCCTTAGCTCCCTGTGTCTTTGGAGTAGCTTCCTACTTAGTAAAATATACAACTTCCTTTTTTCCAAGTTAAGTTAAATATATCAAGTCAAACTTTCTTCCACCTTAGAATCCCTCCACGACTCCTAGAATCATCTTTAATCAGTCCTTCATATATTACAAGGGGTCCTTAAACATGCCTAAATAAAATAAAAATTAATTCTCAAGCTTCTTTGTAGGGTCACAACATGTAATGCCTCAGTTCCCATCATGTTGTTGTAAAAAACATCCTTAAAAAATGTACTTCTCATTCTCGGTTTGTTTGTATCTTATTTGTATTTACCACCCTTCATTTTATGCTCCTATGGCATTGCCATTCTTGTGTCGTAGCTGTTATTGTTGCTCAAGAAATGTTCCAACATGAACATAATGATCATTTTCAACATTTCTCTCATTATCATTTTTAGCAACAATTTCAGCATTTTTTTAGTGATCCATTATCGAGTAACAACTATTTGAAGTCTCAAATAAGGACGCCCAATCTTATCTCAAATTCCTTTATCCCTAATCTGAGGTAGCAATAACATTGTTGTCATATAAATATCCAAAACATTATTTGGATTCCAATGGAATTTTTCCTTAGATTCAGATTCCACTTCAAGAGAAGTCTCAGTGAGGTACGAAACTAGCCCTAAACAACCTCAAAATGCTAGCCTAAAAAGGGGGGTCGAAATTTTTCTCTCTCAAAGGTTTGATCTATTACTAAAGTGCCTTAATAAAACTTGAAATTCAACCTCAGATGAGGGTCAAGTTAAGGCTCATGAATGGCCTAAATTAGGCCTCACGAAGACTATGGAGTTCATCCTTGCATTTCACCTTAGATCAACTTCATCGAGTCCCTTGTTTTGTAAGGAAACCACCACAAAAAAAGATGTAAAGAATTTAAGTCAAAATTCCTACTTGAAAACTCAGCTTTCTCCAAATCTTTAGTGCAACTTAGGCCTGAGATTACTTCTACTAGTTATTTCTTTATTACAAGCACTTAGTCTTACTAGGCTTGTCCTTTACATCTCGCTTCAAAGGGATGTTTTTTTTACCTTGCTCGTCTCTTGTCTTAGGATTGTTATTTAACAACCTTAGCTTTTATACCATGTTGAATTTTCTAATAAAAACTAACCTTCTAATCTTGATAATTAATTCCAATGATTTATTAGTTCAATTTATCTCATGCCACATGTATCATCAATAAATTATACATAGAAAATCTTCAACAAAAATGTAATGACAACAATAAGATCATAGAGAGACAAACAAACACAAGATACACAAAAATTATCCTAAGAAAACCCATCCTTGGGAAAAACCCAACCAACTTTTCTTCCTAGGAGAATTCAATCTTTAGCAAAGTTTACAATAAAAAAATGCCTAGAAATGAGTGTTAATTTCCAATCCCAAGATACAAGTCAAACCTAGTCAAAAATGTTGATCCAAATCCTTCAAACTGTACAGAAGTCAATTATGGTCAAAGGAGCCGAAATTTGACCTGTAGTGAACTTAGTGATGCTGTCAAAAGGGCTTGCCGTCAATGTAGTCAACTGAGGTTGATTGAGGCCTTCTTATGTGGTCAAACTATCCAGCACTATGGTCAATCTGCCTATAACATTTGGTCAAATAGAGGCCTAATTCTTTGTTGAATGAGTAGGTTAGATTATTGAATCAATGATAGTTAACAACAACTTCAAATCTTGGTCAAACTTTAGAAATCCTTTTTCTTAACTGGCACGTGCAAATAGAAGAATAGTTGTTGAGATGATGTCCAAATGTTGGATGTTGAATTGATATTTATGGTGGTAAAAAAAGGTGGTTTTTGACCAAGGGTCACGCCCATTCATATGGTGGGACAACCTGTCTTTTTTGGGCCTACATGAAGGCCAAAAATAATCATTTTATTTTTCATATTTAACATTTTTTCTTTGGGTGACTTAGGAGGCCCTTTGGCATGTGGGAATGCCTCAGGATTATGCACAAAATTCAACAGGTATTCCATCACAAATAATCATGTTCTTAGAGACATGGCTCTTCAGTATACTAACCACTATTAGCTAACAAATATTAATTATTTATATTAATTAAAAACTCTATGGTTGAATAGTCATGAATGACACCTAAAACGACCATAGATGAATTTTCATGGGGATATTTGGCCTTCAATTGGGGATATGGGCATCATTAGGAGATTTTGAGTAATAGGTACTGATCTTTTGTCCTTGGACATAGTTGAGAGAGGAAACATGGGCATTATATCTCAGAGCAAGCTTCTAGGCATTTAGGACAATCAATGACATGTCAAACAACCATAAAGGATTTTTCTAGGGTATCTGTATTCTTTGGATGGAGATAATTATTACTACAAGATTTTAAACATTAAGTATGAGTCTTTGGATAATATATATATATATATATTAATGGTGAAAATCCTCATGGAAGAATGGAGAACCTCCAAAAACTTGTTTGGCTAAAAGCCTCAAACGTAATGGCAACGAACATGATGAAGAATCAATGGCCAAAGGATCAAATTCGAGAACAAGGCTTTAATACCAATGTAATGAACATGTCTCGTATACATAGTAGAATATTCAAAATATAAGAATGTCCATCATAGGAGTAATATATTTATATAAGAAATGTTGAATGTACAAGAGATATGATATATGTTATGGTTACAAATGAGGGCCCTATTGATATACTAGGCAAGGTGCTCCTTCATGAATAGTCATGTCCTTAAAGACATGCCCCTTGAGTGAACTAATCACTATTAACTAATAAATACTAATTATTTATATTCATAACAAACTCTATGGTTGAATAATCATGAGTGACACCTCAAATGACCATAAATGACTTGTCATGGTGATATTTGGCCTTTAAGTGGGGATATGGGCATCATTAGGAGAATTTTGAGTACTAGGTATGGGTCTTGTGTCCTTGGACATAATCGAGAGAGAAAAGATGGCCCTTA
>APFE031535246.1:25724-114079 GCA_000404065.3 Pinus taeda | reverse complement strand
CATTGGGATCATGCCCAAATTCTATAATTATTTCCTCCAATGCCTTGATTCTGTTGTCTTTAGCTTGAGAGGATGCCCTCTCCAACTCAAGCTGTGCTGCAGTGTTGTTTAAACTATTTTGCAGCCTGTAATTTATCAAGGTCTTATCTGCCAGAGGGGCATAGACCATCTCACCCGTCTGCTTGTGGAGCTCGATCTGGTCCATGGGGTGGATGTCCTTTGAAAGGACTTCTAAGTTTTTCCTTATATAATCTGCAGCTGTTTGAGGTTGCTGCACTATAGGGGCAAAACGGTTCATAGTCATTTTGCCTTCTTGCACATCAAAGGCGGCCATTAGCCTTTGTTGGTTTGCAGGGGCCATATTTAATAAATGATTATAGAGCCGAATTTTTATTGGCTCACTCCTCCTTTTGGCCTCTTTAAATTGCTCCTTTATGCCTGCAGCTGTGTTCTGCTGTTGTCCTGAGGAGCTGACCTCCCCTAGTGCTGCTTTATCCTGCTCTTGATGCAATGAGCTGGCAGAAGTCTCCAGGCTGTGCATTTCCTCCTCTGAAAAAGGGTTGAGCCTTTGCCTCTTGTCTGATGTTTCTGTGAGGGGTGTTTCCCTCTCTCTCTTTCTGCTAGTGTCCTCCCTTTGAGGGGTTTGGAGAACAGAGGAGTCTACCCTAGAATCCTGTCTAGGAGGCGCCATATTGGTTGCTCTTTCTTGAGTGGCTGCCTGGCCTTCTGCTTTTTGTTTTTCTTGATCCTGATGATCAGTTTGTTGCTGTTGTTGCTGGGGTTGCTGTTGTTGGCCTTGCTGGCCCTGCTGGCCCTGTTGGTCCTCTTCTTCTTGCATTTCTTTGTCTTTTCCCTTGCCCTATCCCTGTACTGAAGTTTGTGCTGCCTCTTGTTGTGTTGCAGAGGAAGAAGTAGGTGCTGTTGTGTGAGGATTTGGTAGAGCAGGCACCTGAGAAGGACATTCCAAGTCAGCCATTTTAAAAAAATGTCTCCTAGCCCTCTCAACTAGCTCTTCCTGAGATACAGGCTCTACTAAGGTGTTTTTCCTCTACTTTGGCTGGTTGGCATGTCTCAATATATGGAGCTTGCTCTCATGCTCATAGCTAGAGAGTTTGTATTTCAATCTTCTCAAAGATATAAAGCCATTGGGGTCATAGGGCTTCCAAGGGAAACTGAGTGTTAGGCCAAGGCCTTCCAACATCCTATCTGCCTCCTTCCATCCTTCTCTTTTGTTTAAAACAAAATGACCAAGCTGGTTTTTAACTTTTAGTTGTGCCTTCTTGCCTTTCCCTGCAAAATGGATCTGATCGGCATTGCCGAATTGTCTGAAATACTCCAGGGCAAAGAGCCTCATGGGCACAAATCTGGGTAGCCTGAATGGGCGCAGCTCACACCCATATATCCTAATCACAGTGTGATGCTGGTAAAAATACCAGTCTCCTATGCTGTAGGCAGTGGACAGTTGCAGAATCCTCTGCATTTCATCAGAGAGTCTTGGAGGAGGTTCTGTCATGAGCAAAGATAAGGCCGGATGAATGAACAAATCTATGAACTCACAATATGTATAGGGCGAATATGCACGCACATGGAAAACTGAGCTCCAGTATACCACTGATCTTGGGTTTCCTGCTGCATCAGTTCTCTTGATTTCAAAAGAGAATTTTTCATGTTGGTGATAGAGAATAAGATGATAAATATATGAAGTGTATCTGAACACCCTCTCTCTGGATAAGTGCAAGAATTGCTCATGTATCTTGTCAGAGATATATGTGGCATAGTCATAGCAGATAGGGGCCTTACCAGGGGTGAACATTGTCATCATGACTAGCACAGTTTCCTCTATAAACTCCATTGATTTATACCCTAGTACTGAGCTTACCATATGGGCCAGGTCCAGTCCAAGTTGATTTAGGTATCCATCAAAGATGGGAGGATGCAGCACTGTGTCCGACTTGCTAATAAACAGTTGATTTAATTTCAGGATCTCTGCCTCCGTGAGTATCTTGGTCCCTTGGTTGATTAAGTCCAGCAGGGATAAAGGAACCAGTTTCCTTTGGGTTTTAAATTGAACCATATCCCTGATGGCCTGAGGGGTGGTATAGAATACAACTTCGCCTTGGGGATTCATTACAACCCTCTGTATTGGATCATAACAACTGGCACACAAGTAGATGAGGTCAGGGAACTGTGTGACTTGGGGCATTTTAAAAGTTGGGAGTGAAGACTCCCAAATGCCTAGGATGTCTGTTCCATCTCTGTGCCTAGCCCTGAGCTCATTTAACAGGTGAATATGAAATGTACATCTGGATCGACAGTCTTCCGAGATTTGGTAGTCTAGGTCTGCCAAATCTTGCCAGTCTAGCTCTCTCTGAGGAGCATTCAAAGGAGTGACATTAAGGACTGCAGGGGTTTCCATGTCTAATCCAAGTATTTCTTGAAATGCCGGGTCTGCTAACTGATACACTGGAATTGAGAGGGACCGAAGGTAATAGGATTGGTACACAGTGAAATATAACGGTGCTGAGCTTCCTGAGCAGGTCTTTATGCAGAGTGGCAGACCTCCTTGGACAATTTTGGGAACAATGCAGTGAGTTCACGATTGCGCGAACAGGGTAGGGTTTTTGACAATGTTTGAAGCTAAAGAAGGTTTCTGCCAGCAATTCAATCTTAAAGGGTTTGACAAAGGTAGGATGTAGTTAGTTTACCGATCGAATTTCACTCTAATGCCTGTTTATGGTGGATTTTACCAGAAATCATGAAAACCAGCTCGAGAGAAGACGAAGTGTGAAATACCTGTTTAAACAATGGCTTGGGATGAAGCAGCAGCTGGGTTGGCGCTCTGGACTCTTTGAAAATGGTCGTGGGCTGGCTGATTGAACGGTCGTCGTGGAATGCATGTAGACAGCGGAGCAGTGCTTTTCCCAGAAAAATGACAAAATTGCGAAAAAACGGCGAAAATATGGCTTTTTTCCTTTATTGGCGCGCTTTTTGGATGACGTCAGCATGATGTCAGCATGGGGGACCGGGTTGGATGACGTCAGCAGGACGTCATCGGGTGACGTGGCGGCCAAAGACTGGTCCACGGGGGCGATGAGGTGGCGGCCAGGTGGGCGAATGAGGGAGGAGGTGGGCAGACGTGGTGATGACGTGCGCGGCAGCAGGACGGGGACGTGGGCAGGACAGGTGTCATCATATCGGGCCCCCTCCTGCACGGCAAGGAATCTGTCAGAGGGGGCTCCGATGGCACTTGGACGCGACATCTGTCCCCGCGTGACGCAAGCGTCTGACAGATATCGGAAGGTATCTGTCGGACGTCGCGGGTCCTCCGATATGGATGTGAGCCGTTGATCCGCAGGCGCGCGATCTGATGGCTGTCGGGTGACAGAGCTGCACGGGTAATAACTTCAGCTTCTGTTAACTGTCATACGTTGGGTTTTCCCGAAATCGATGCCAACCGTAGATCTGGGAAGGCCACCATTGGACGGTCATCGGGCGCATTAGTTGCACGGGCTGTAACAGTGAGTGGGCGGGCCTTAAACAATTATATTTCTCGGCAAACGCAACGGCGGGACCCTCCATGAGACGAATAATTTTCAGTGGTTTTTATAGTTTTATTTGCAAAATATAATTCGGTCGGCCAACATTAGAAAATGGTGCAAATTGCGGAGTTTGTGCGATTTTTGCATGTAAAATTTTATGAAAGTAGAACTATAGGAAAGAGGGGTCCGATGGAATTTATACAACAAAAACCGAAAAACTGGCTCCCGACCTTGGGATAAGGCAAGATAAATATATTTTCATAATGTTTCTGCCCTTGGATGGTTTTAAGGGATTAAAGAGTGCTCTTCAAGGTTTTCTTTTAGGCAAATATGGAGCAATTGGGTAAGAAAATGGATTGAGATGGAGAAAAAGGTGGAACATGGGTTCTTGACCTTAACCAGGTGTTAATTCAATTCCCAGGAAGTGAACATTATGGCTGTAGTGCCAAGGAGGGGATATTTATACATTGTGGGGTTTATACACCATAGTGTTTATAATAATAGGGATAGTGGAGTATAGGGAGCTAAAATAGTAGAGTTAGTTATCAATGCGGAGGGAACATATGGATAAGGACCAGTATATCCAAGTTTTCTTTGAAAATGACTTGGAATAGAGAGTAGATCAAAATGAAAAGATTTTTGCACAAGAAATGTGGCTTTTAAGGCCATAAGAATATGACAAAGATATAATACTTCTGTGCTCTGTATAGCTGGGGAAGGGGTGTTAGTAATGAGTGATGTACAAATGAAAACAAGGAAGTTAGTCATGCTCCAGTGTGTTGCTTTTATTGTAGATGTTTCAGCAACTTTGGTCTTGAAAGAGACACCACTTCTGCAACCCCATCTACCTACCCAACTAGTTCTCCTAACATTTTATTCCTTCTTAGAGGGTGCACTTGGACTTGCAAACCCTTTGTGTGCCCTTTTCTTTTCCATTGGCTTTTTTGCTTTCATTTCCTATCTAATACTACCCTTATTCCTTCCAAGGCCCCAGATTAAACAGTTGGGCACCTTAGTTTCTCTACCTGGTTACTGATCTGCCAAGATTAAACAGTTTGGACAGATTTCTTTCTCTATTCTACAACATAAATTGAAAACATGGCATGATCCAGATTAGACTGTTGGGTCATCCATAAACTTTTGTGAAAATGCAGACCTATATACACCTTCTTTTCTTGTAAATATGGAACCTTTGTGGCAACAAAGAATGGATCATATTTGGCACTTATTTTGCCAATCATGAAATATGAAACCTATTGGTATAGGTATCCAACACCAGGTATCCATGCTTCGAATGATAATTATCATTTTCATTTTGGCGTGTGTTTTCTTACTTAGTTGATTTTCTAATTCACAAGTTGATCTGCTTACTTGGTCCCTTAGCAGTTCTGGGCTTGAGTCAGAAAACTGCGCAATTATTGAAGGCAACTATCGTTGCTGTTAGGAATTATGCAATCATGACTGCCAGTGATCCTTGAGCTATCGAAATAAACAATGATGAGGGTGCATCCCAACACTAAGCTCAAAAATTGTGCAACCCTCACTGAGCTCAAAAATTGCGCAAACCTCACTGAGCTTAGAAAATGCGCAGTGCACTAAGCTGAAAAGTTACCAAGTTCCCAGAATTGTGCTATCTTTCCTGGTAGTGTGCATGGCAAGTTCCCTCCCCCCCCACCCCCAAAAAAAAAGAAAAAAGAAAAAAACATCCCTAAAAAATAGTGATCTATTTTTATCATCTCGAACGAGGCACTTGCACTATTTTTAAAAACTTTTGCCAAGTGTCGCTTTTTCCTTGATTTTAGGCATGAACATCATAAACCCTAATTTGTCAAAATCTGTGTAATCGACCCTTCTAGATCCAATTTTCACACTCGATCTTGGATCTCTAGCATTCCCGAGGAGATCAAGGAACCTTCGTTGCGAACTTCGTCGCTTTTTCGAGTGAGTTTTGCTTTTGTCATCTTTTGCCGCTTTTTCTATTGCTTTTTATTGTTTGTCTTGTGTGAGCTTTGTTTCATTTATTTCTTTGCATGGATGCTGGAATGTTAACTTGTTTTAACTTGTAAAATAATTGTTTCAAGTTATAGATTTCCTTTCCCATGTGTCGCATGAGTTTTCCTGTTTTTGCACCAACGGTCGCTGTTGCGATGAATTTCCTCACATGCTTCATTTTCCTTTAGTTTAATCAATTGCTGCACTTGGTTCATATGCATACATCAACACTTGGTCAGATTTGCACTCAAATTCACACCATCTTTCAGATCCCCTTGTTTTCCACACTCCCCTTCGGCAGATCTAGGTCACCTTGCCCAAATCTCACTTTGCACACCTTGCACTGCTCAATCTAGAGCCTTAAGCCTCTCGCTTGGCTTCTGGAACCATGTAGATCATAGCTTGGGCTGACTCTAACTGTGCACTGCATAGTTCCAGGAGCCAACCTCCCATCTTGGCCGTTGAGATTATGCAATGCGCGGTCTCTCCTAAGCCTTGCCCCAGATTGAACTGCGCATAGCGTAGTTCCAGTTATCAAGCTCCCACACTTATTGTTAGGACTACACAATTCTCACACTCATTCAGTCACTCCTGTCAAGAAAAACTATGCAATCCTTCCCATCAAGTGCTTGGCTTGCTGCTTGAACTTGCCTTGAAGTTGTTTTGGTTTTAAACTGGCATTTTCTTGCCATGAGTGTCCTCTCTGTCCCATAGGTACAACAATTGTTGAGAATCTCTCTAGCAATCACAGTTAACATGGCATCCAAGAGAGCTACATCAAAGGAAACCGCCAAGAGTAGTACTCGGGAAGAAATTGAGAAGAGATTAGTTGATTTACCAATGTGTGCAGATACTTAGTTGTTTATTGAGAAGGGAACAACACTGACATGGAAACAAATAAGAGACACTTTTAAAGAGGACTTTAAATAAGACTTAGAGGATTGACAGGTTTATCTTAGCATCCATCGATCAGGGTTATACAAGGCTGGATTCAGATACCCCGCCTTCCCGTGTGCAGACATCATCAGCTGGATTGTCTCACATACGGATGAACAGACTATGACTTTGAGCAGTGTTGGTAGGATGGAGCTTTCCACCTTCAGTGCATAAGACTTTCAATAGATGTATCACTTTCATGAGCTAGTGAAGCACATGGACTCACTCTTCTATGCCACCCATAGCTATGTGAACACAAGAGGCATTGTTAAGCATTGAGTGAAAGACCCATCGAAGTTTAGACAGACAGCCACCCATGTTTGCAAGACGATGTCCCTCAAGAAGGGTTATCAATTCTTGATTATCTTTTCCTGCATAAAAAATCGTCAAGAGAGCACAAAGACCTTCCCTGAAAGGTGGGAAGTCTTATTGGACCAGTTGGTAAGTAACAGGAGGCCATTCAACTTGTCAAATATAATGGATCAATAGTTGAAGTCCCATGTAGCTAAGGCTTAGAATTCGCCCAAGAATGAGCAAGTTATGTTTTACATGTTCGCATACCTACTGGATGCAATCTGTTCCAAAAACTGTTCCCTGGCATGCGCTAGACATGGAAACCTCAAGAGATTGCTGTGAACATCTATTTCAAGTTGATTTTTGACTATAACTATCGAGTAGTGATGCAAAGACTAACTAACCACTTTATCATCCCATTATACAAGCTTATATTTGAGCAAGATCCACCTTTCCTGTCTCGAGAAGAAATGGAGGCAATAGTAAACATTGTAGATTGGTATGCCTCACCAGGTGGCACCTTGATTAGAGTGTTTGGTGGAGAGAAGCCTCCGCATATCTTGCCAAGGTACGACATCGACAAATTGTTCATGCAACAAGTTTCATACCACCTCGCTACAAGGCTGTCAACAATACTGCATAGGAAGAAGAAAGCACCATGGCCCGCTCTTCCTTTATGGATCAGATAATATAAGATTAATATCTTGAAAGATGCAGATGACGAAGCTAAGGACATAGTGAAATTCGAGTTTGGCACCAAGGACTTTAATTGTAGCAATATTTTCCATGGATTAATTAAACATTTCATTGGCCAAAGGAGGATCCTTGGAGGTACTATTACAATGCCTCCAAACTCAATGATCTGGTCATTATAGCAAAAACTTAGAAGGCTTCTTTGCAGACAGCAACAACTCCGGAAGCAATAGAAACGATAGTAAAAGGCGGCAATCCAGCACAAGACAAGGGAAAGAGGAATATTGTTGATGATCCAGAGAGAGAGAAAAGATGTAAAATGATGGCAGATCCTACTTTAGAAAAGGTATCTTTGGAAATAGAAGCAAAGAGGGAGCAGAGAATGAAGAGAGAATAGTGAAGGAAGAGAGAAAATTAGAGGTTATAGGAAGTAGAACTGAAGCTATAGGAGATGGAGAAGAAGTACAAGGAAGAATAGGGGTTGAGGAGGAGAGAAAGAGAAGAGAAGTAAAAGTAGGAAGAAGAATAAAGGCAAGGAGAAATGACAGAGGAAACAATGCCAATACATGTTGATGAGCAGAAACATCCAGTAGTTGAGGAGGAGGGTGAAGATATCCAGGATTGGGAGCTTTCTCAGCATATTAAGAAATTGATCGAAGTGAAATACATGGATTTAGAACAAGAGCCATAGAATGAAGACATCCCATGTCATCCCTCAGTCTCCACCACCTCTAGTATCAGAACCAACCCCGAAAGAGCAAGGAGATGTTGTTCTACTTGACGATGATTCGGTCATGGATGCGTACAATCTATCAGTTGATGAGTTCCAGAAGAGGATTGCAGAGATGCGGAGGAAGCACTTTCTAGATGATCACACATCACCTACATTCATCAAGAAAAGGGTGATAATGTTGGACACCAGGAATCATCCAACTGCCATTTCCTAAGCTAGCTTGGCTAATGCAAGAGAAACAAGCTCAAGTGTTCAGTATTTAATGACCGAGAATGAATAACTGACAAATAACTTGTAGGCTACTAGGAAAGAGGCAAAACAACTATGAGAATCATGGATAATGTAGTTTATGCATTAAGGGAGATGAGAACAATGATACTTGTTGAAGTATCAACACTTGGTGATACCATGCAGAAGCTTTATGATAGATTTTTCACCATGTGTAAAGTAGTTTTATGTTTGCATGACCTACAACAGTAGAGCAAAGAGTTTGTTCAAACTCTCAAAAACATACATGCTTCGATCACCCATGTACAAGAGTGGGCAATGCGGTCTAAAGGGGTCCCTCTTGACTTAGTAAAGATGATGAAGCCACATGTAGAGCTGGAGAAAGTGAAGGTCCAAATGTTGATTCGGAACAATGAGTAGCTCACCTCATTGATCGGTAGCACATAGGCCTCATATGAGTAGTTGTACAATAGCTTGGATGTCTTGGTGAGAAAACACCAGATCCCATCAACCGGTTCCCTCACTGATACCAAACCCAAGAACCAAGTCCGGCTGGAGATCGGTGAGTACTTGTAGAAGCTAAGATGAGAAGCTACCAGGGATGACTTGGAGTTGAATGCACACAACATGAAGACGTACATCGGTGGCCCTGTCAAGATCAAGAAAATTATTCTCATGCTTCAGAATGAGTTGGACACATGTTCCAAGACAATATACCCGAATGCCATGGAAGCTAGAGTCGGCTTCTAGAAAGACATTGTTAAGCAGTTTGGGTACACCATCAAACAATACCAAGCTTGTCATCAATATGTGAACGAGAAGAAGCAAGTGGAGGTTGCTTAGTTGGAGTTTCCCAAAGCTCCAGAATCATATTGTTGTGTCTTTTTAGGTTGTCTCTACCTTATCTTGCCTTATATGGGTACATGTGGAAAATGTAATATTATTTTTAAATATGTTATAAGTAAAATTCCAAGTGTCAATATTGGAATATGAAAGTTCATCATGTAATGTAATGTGTCATTTAGTGAAGAAGTTGAAGAGTCATGAGGGCATTCCTAAGGTCACAAAGGGGAGTTGAAGAGCCACCCCTCTTGTTACAAATAGAACCTCATAACTCATGTAAGGGGATTTTAGGAGCCAAGCTTTTGGCTAGGCTTAGGCTTAGAGAAGGCTTGGGAGTATTGTGAAGAGCCTTGCCTTCTCCATAGCATAGAGCAAGTATACTTCTTTGGAGGAGTAGGTATTCTTGACTGTAATGTTCCACTATTGGGGCTAGTGGTCGCCAATTGTGTACTTATGGAGGAACTTTCACATATAATAATATCAACAGAGCCAACACGCTTTGATGCATATGTTACTAATAGAGTAGGACTATTTTTGGTGTGTTTTTCATGTATATTATTTAACTTACGCATATTCTTATGAACTATTTTGTTTGCATTCGTATGAATCCTGTTGAATGCATGTTGTTGGATTAACTGGTCACTTTAATTTGTGGACTATTCTGCATTTTAATGTGAGATCTCATTTCACTCCTGTTTTCCTTTCAAGATGCATACTATTACAAGCTTCTAAGGGGCACACTTCCTTTTTCCCTCCATGTGTTAGAAGCTTCATGCATCACACTTGAATCTCCATAGGGTCACACACTTTCTCTCACCCAAAGTCATCACACTTATCTCTGCACGCTTCCGAGGTATAGGCATTAAAATACCACCCACTGAAGGGACTCCTACTCCAAATGGTGTGAGGTCTAGTTGGGACTTCATATCGGGGAGATCCCCGGAATATTGGCGGGTACAACACCATAAACATTTCTAGCATTAGAAGGAGGGCCAGATGACAAGATGAGCCCTTGAATTCTGTTATGAATTTTCACACATATTTCATGACTTCTTCCCAAATTAAAACCTCGACATGTTTTTCTAACTCTACACATTTTTAAGTTCCGGTGAGAATTTTAAATGACTTGTCTAGAATTAAGTTCAATGGTGAGGGTGGAATAACCTTACTCAGGAACACAATTTATTTTGTTGGTTTCTGTGACAGGCATGACATCCCGTCTGAGGATATTGCACGTGGGTTGTTTTCTTTCACATTAGAAGGGCGCGCAAAGCAATAGTGTCACATATTGCCTGCAACCTCTATACATTATTTCAAGTAGTTTTTTAGGGAATCATGTCATGCTTTCATTCTTTATGATCGTAAATCCCTTAATAGTAAAGTTTTAAAATTGTGAAAAATACCCGATGAATCTCTTCAATATTTTCATGATCATTTTCTTCACTAATGTTTTGAATTTCCTGAAGAAGTTGAATGGGAATTATTGCATGAAACATTTCGATATCTTGTTCACGTTTATGAAAATCCACATGAGTTAGAATCTTTTGAACCTCTCCCAACATAACTTGGTGTTAGAGCTTCTAAATATTAGTTGGAAAATGTTGTTGTCCCAAGTGACCCTCCATCCCCTTCTCATCAAACAACTCTAGCTCCACAGGTCGAGGTGTGAGAAGTTGAGAATGCACTTATTGATTTATCACCATCTCCTCCTACCCCACCTGCTCAGAATTTTTATGCGGATTTGGCCTGTAACTCTGATGGTTGTGTTGGAGTGTTATCTCCTCATCCTCCATCCTTAAACCAATTTGATCCTATGGATTTTGGTTTGTTGTGTTCATCTATCTCAGATATCACATGTGATGCTCACGATGATCAAGTTCTGGACGAAGTTGGTGTTGAATAGCCAACCTGCGGTATCATTTTTTATGAGTATGTGTGGGAATATAAACAAGGATTTTTGGTGAAGGATGACCTCCTTCTGTCTGCACCTTGTCTGATTTATCTTGACATCTTACATGATTTTTTTTTTTTTTTTCTATTCCATCTTGTGAAAATTCATTTTCACATGTTTCTACTTTCGAATTTTCACAGAACAGGTGGAATGCTAATTTTTAATTTGAATTTGGAGAGGGAAAATTTGTCTTCCTTGATCTGCTCAATCTGCCATCTTGCCTTTTTGGAAACATATATGGTGAAATATCTCCTTTTTTTCACCCCCTGTTTAAGATTCGTCAGATCATGAGGATTCCCTTGTTCATGATGTTGAACTTTCTGATCGTGGTTGTCGTGATATTTTCATTCATTCATTTGATCATGATTCTGATTTGTCTACTATTGATCTTTCTAAGCCATTGGTCTTTGATGATCCATGTTCTAGTGAATTGGAAACTCCACAAGCTATCAAGGCACTTCAGGTCGAGATGATGGTTATGTCAAGGTCTCGTAGCCTTCAAGTCAGTTCCACTTCAGATAAAAAATTTGTTGAATCTCTTTAAGATCCTCATTAGTCTATTGTTCACATTGAAAATTAGTCTACCTCACAATTTTCGCATCCTCCACTGGAATTACTTGATCCTATTGCTCAAGCATTGGAGGAGTCATACATAGCAAGCACTATTGCAAAACATAAGTTTTCTTCTTTCTTCAAGTTTACTCATTTTTCAAGTTTGAAAGTATGTACATTCTTGTCTTCCACTTGCAATGTGTTAGGACAACACGGTACATCTGAAAAATGTCTTTCATGTGCTTTCTATTGTTACTTATATGTGGATGCATTCAAGCTTCGAACGCTCTAGTTTTCATTTTTTTATCTTTCTTGTTTGTTGGTTTTCTTGCATATCTTTCTTGACATTCATGCACTCGCCTTCATGGGACAATCAATGTGCCGATGGATGCATTGGAAGTATGACTTTACATGAGTTGGCCTATGTTCTTCTTAGGTTAGGAGTAGGAGTTGTTTTTCATTTCTTGTTTTTTTTTTGATTTGCCTACTTTATCTTGCTTCTTTCCTTTGTTCATTTGATTTTGCATCTGTAGGTAAGTTTTTTCATGAAACCATGTTTAGCTTCTTAGACAAGCAGGGTGACGTCCACGAGGAACTTGTACAACTATCAACACTTGGTTATATGTATATTCTCTCTCTTTATGCGAATCTCGCATTTATTCTATTCGATGATACCCTGAAGGAAAATACGTTCCTTTCAGAGAGATTCACAGTGGAATAACGATGCTTGCACTATTAACTAGTATCGCCTACTCTAATCAGTTTGTATTTTCGGTTAACCCTCATCAACTCAGTCAAGTAGAGTAAGGAGAGGGGGAAAACCTTAACAAGTATGTCAGAGGTAGATATAAATATCCTTCTCTAAAGGGACAACCTCTTCTGCTTTCAATAAGTTAGGATCCCTCTTTTGCCTCATGAAATAAATAAGTGTCTATGCACACTTATTTGAAAAAATAAAAAATGAAATAAAGGGAAAAAGAAGAGAAGGCTTCATGTGTAGAGAGGTGAAGCAAGTAACTCTGTCGGGGTATTGTCTAGGCTGGCTGGTAGTAGAGCAATGCTTGTGTTCCTGAAGTGACTCCGTCGGGGTACTGTCCAGGTCTACTGGTAGCGGAGCAACACCATAGATGAAACTAAAACTCTACCAATATATTTTACTGGTGCATCTATATACCCCTCATCCACAATCAAAACAACTACATTTGAATTGGATTGGAATGTTATGGACTACATATTTAACTCAAGCTAAGTGAAGAAGCTATGATAATCAAAGAATTGAACAATACTTCTGGAAGAGTTAGACTCGCTTTGCATGAGACAAGGTCCATACAGAGAGCTGGAGTTCTACCAGTGTGTCACCAATGTTGTAACGACTACAACCACCCTCCAAAATTTTGCCTCTGCTTCGATTTTGGAGCCTTCCTTCCAAACCACAACAACTCATCTTGCACTGATATAGGTATCCATGCTTTGATTGAGACTTATCCTTTTCATTTTGTCTTGTGTTTGCTTACTTATTTGATTTTATAACTCACAAGATGATCTCCTTAATTGGTCCCTTAGCAATTTTGTGTTTGCTCCAAAAAATTGTGCAATTATTGAAGGCAACTGGCCTTGCTGTTGGGAATTGTGCAGTCCAGACTGCTAGTGAGCCTTGAGCTCTGGAAATGTACAATAATGAGAGGGTAGCCTAGCATTGAGCTGAAAAATTGTGCAACACTCATTGAGCTTAGAAATTGCGCATTGCACTGAGCCAAAAAGTTTCCCAGTTCCCAGAACCGCGTTATCTTTCTTGGTAGTGTGGGTGGCAAGTTTCTCGTGAAAAAGAAAAAAAAGAAAAAAAAGAATCCCTAAAATAGGGATCTATTTTTAGCATCTCAAAGGAGGCACTTGCATTGTTTCTAGAAACTTTTGCCAAGTGTCACTTTTTCCTTGATTTTAGGCATGCACGTCATAAACCCTAGTTTGTCCAAATATATTTAATCAATGCTGCTAGAGCCCATTTTCACAACTCAATATTGGAGATCTAGCATTCCCAAGGAGATCAAGGAACCTTCGGTGTGATTGTCGTCGATTTTCCGAGCGATTTTTTCTTTTATCGTCTTTTGCCACGTTTTCTGTCACTTTTTGTTGTTTGGCTTATGTGAGTGTTATTTCATTTGTTTCTCTAAATGAATGTTGGCGTTTTTACTTGTAAATTTTTTTGTTTTTTGTTTTAAGTTATAGATTTCCTTTCCTAAGTGTCGAATGAATTTTCCTATTTTTGCACCAACGGTCGCTGCTGCGGAGACTCTCCTCACATGCTTCATTTTCCTTCAATTCAATCAATTAATGCACTTGTTTAACATGCATACATCAACACTTAGTCAGATATGCACTCAAATTTACACCATCTTTCGGATCCACTTGTTTTCCACACTTCCCTTGGGCAAATTTGGGTCCCCTTGCCCTGATCTCACTTTTCACAACTTGTAGTGTGCAATCTAGAGCCTCAAGCCTCTCACTTGGTTTATGGAATTTCACAGAGCATAGCCCAATATGGCTCCAACTATGCATGGGAAAGTTCCTGGATATAGCCTCCCAGCTTGGCCACTGAGACTGCATAATGCGTAGTCTCTCCCAGGTCTTGGTTCAGACTGAACTGCGCATTTCACAGTTCCAGTCATCAAATTCCCACACTGACTATTGGGATTGTGCAGTGTAGTTCCCATCGTCAGTTAGTCACCCCTGTCAAGTAAAACTGTGAAATCCTTCGCATTAAGTGCCCATCTTACTGCCTGAACTTGCCTTAAAGTTGTTTTGGTTTTAAGCTGACATTTCCCTGCCATGAGTGTCCTCTCTGTCCCACAAGTACAAATGTTGTTGAGCATCTCTCCAGTAGTCATAGTTAACATGGAATCCAAGAGATATGCATCAAAGGAAACCATCGAGAATGGTACTGGGAAAGCAGTTGAGCAGATATAAGTTGATTTACCAGTGTACACAGATACTCAGTTGTTTATTGAGAAGGGAACAACACTGACATGGCAACAGATCAAAGACACTTTTTCAAAGTACTTTAGGGCAGACTTAGAGGACTGATAGGTTTATCTTAACATCCATTGGTCATTTTTGTACAAGGTTGCATGCAGATACCCTGCCTTCTTGTGTGCGGACATCATTAGTTGGATTTTCTCACATATGGATGAACAAACTATGACATTGAGCAGCGCTAGTGGAAGGAAGATTTCCACCTTCAGGGAAAAATAATTTGAATAGATGTATCACTTTCTCGAGCTGGTGAAGTGCATGGACTCACTCTTCTATAACACCCATAGATACTTGAAAACAAGAGACATTGTCAAGCATTGCGTGAAATAACCATCAAAGTTTAGATAGACACCCACCCGTGTTTACAAAACAAAGTCCCTCATGAAGGCTTATCAGTTCTTGGTCATATTTTCCTACAGAATATATGGTTAAGAAAGCACAAAGACATACCCTGAAGGGTGAGAAGTCTTACTGGATCAGTTGGTAAGTGATGGGGGGCCATTCAACTGGTCAGATTTATTGGCTCAACATTTGAAGTCCCATGTAGCTAAGGCTCAGAATCCGCCCAAGAATGAGAAAAAGAGGTTTTACATGTCCACATACTTACTGGATGCAATCTGTGCCCAACAGTTGTTCCCTCACATGATTTGGACATGGACACCTCAAGAGACTGCCATGAACATCTATTGCAAGTTTATTTTTGACTGCAGCTATCAAGGAATGATGGAAAGACTAACTTACCACTTTATCATCTCGTTATACAAGCTTATATTTAAGCAAGATCCACCTTGCATGTCCCAAGAAGTAATAGAGGTGATAGTAAACATTGTAGATTGGTATGCCTCACCAGGTGGAACCTTCATCAGAGTGCTTGGTAGAGAGAATCCTTTGCATGTCTTACTAAGGTATGCTAGCGAAAAAACTGATCATGCAAGAAATTTCATACCACCTTGCTACAGGGTTGTCAGCAGGACTACATAGGAAGAAGAAAGCACCATGGCCATCTCTTCCTTTGCGGATTAGATTATATGATATTAATAACTTGAAATATGTAGATCATGAAGCTATGGACATAGTGAAATTCAAGTTCAACACCAAGGAATTTAATCCATATGATCCCCATGGTATTTCCAAGGGCCACTGTGTGAGAGTTTACTTTTCGTGGATCAACGAGACATTTCATTGGCCAGATGAGGATCCTAGGAGGTATTGCTACAATGCCTCCAAACTCAAGGAGTCGGTTAGTATAGAAAAAACTTGGAAGGATACTCTGCAGACAACAATAACTCCAAAAGAAACAACAACAACAATAGAAGGTAGCAATCTAGTGCAGGACAAGGGAAAGAGGAAGATTGCGGATGATACAGAGGGAGAGCAAAGCTACAAAATGATGGTAGATCCTATTTTAGCAAAGGTGGCTTTGGCAACAAAAGCAAAGAGGAAGCAAAGGATGAAGAGAGAAGAACAGAGGAAGAGAGAAAAGAAGAGGTTGCAGGAAGAAGAATTGAGGTTACAAGAGATGGAGAAGAAGATGAAGGAAATAAAAGAGTTGAGGAGGAGAGAATGAGAAGAGAAATAGAAGCAGGAAGAATAACAAAGGAAAGGTGCCATTATGGAGGAAACAATTCCGATACAGGTTGATGAGTTGGAACAACCAACAATTGGAATATGAGCCACAAAAAGAAGACACTGACCTGATGCCGAGAGCACCCTAAGTCATCCCTTAGTCTCCACCACCTCCAGTATTAGAACAAGCCTCAAGTGAGAAAGGCGATGTTGTTCTCCTTGATGATGATCCAGTCATGGATGTGTACAATCTATTGTTTGATGAGTTCCAGAAGAAGATTGTACAAGAGTGGAGGAAGCAATTTCTGGATGATCACATATCACCTGCATTCATCAAGGAAAGGGTGATAGTTTCAAACACTAGGAAGCATCCAACTACATATTTCCCCAGCCAGCTTGGCCTATATAGGAGCAACAAGCTCAAATGTTCAGTATGTAACGACCGAGAATGAACAACTAGAAAAGAAATTGCAAGCTGCCAGGAAAGAGGCAAAACAACTTTGAACATCAGCACAAAATGCAGTTTCCGCATTCGGGGAGATGAGATAAATGATACTTTCTGAAGTATCAACACTTTGTGATACCATGCAGAAGCGCTATCACAAATTTGTCGCTGTGGAAAATTTTTTTGTCCATTTGCATTTCCTACAATAACAGAGCAAAGGGTTTGTTCAAACTCTAAAAAACATACATGCTTCCATTTCCCATGTACAAGAGTGGAAAATGCAGTACAAAAGGGCCACGCTTGACTTAGTAAAGTAGATGAAGCCAAAGGAAGATCTAGAGAAAGAGAAGGTCTGCATGTTGATTTAGAACAATGAGTAGCTTGTGTAATTCATTGGCAATACATAAGCCTCATATGTGCAGTTGTATAATAAATTGGATGTCTCGGTGAGAAAACACCAGATCCCATAGATCAGTTCCCTCACTGATGCTAAACCCAAGAACTAAGTCCAGGTGGAGATCGATGAGTACTTGGAGCAACTAAGACGAGAAGCAACCACAAAAGACTTGGATTTGAATAGACACAACATGTAGACGTACATCAGTGGCCCTATCAAGATCAAGACAATGCTGCTCATGCTTCACAACTAGTTGGACATAGGTTCCAAGATAATATACGCAGATGCCATGAAGGCTAGAGTCCACTTCCAGAAAGACACCGTTAAGAAGTTTGGGGACACCATCGCATGGTACCAATCTTGGCACCAATATGTGGCCGATAAGCGGCAAGTGGGGGTTGTTGAGCTCAACTTTCCCCAATCTCCATAATCATAGTGTTGTGTCTTGTTAGGCTATCTATACCCTATTTTGTCTTATATGGGTACATGTGGAAAATGTAATATTATTTGTAAATATGTTGTAAGTGAAATTCCAAGTGTCAATATTGGAATATGAAAGGTCATTATGTAATGTAATGTGTGATTTAGTAAAGAAGTTCACGATTCATGAGGGTAGTCTAAATATCACAAAGGGGAGTTGAAGAGTCACCCCCTCTTGTTATAAATAGAACCTCATAAGTAATGTAAGAGGCTTTTGAAAGCCAAGCTTTTGGCTAGGCTTAGACTTAGAGATGGTTGGGAGTATTGTGAAGAGCCATGGCGTCAACGAGTATACTTCTTTAGAGGAGCAAGTGTTCTTAACTGTAATGTTCCAATATTGGGGCTAGTGGTTGTCAATGGTGTATGTATGGATGGAACTTTCACTTATAATAATATGATCAAAGCCGACACACTTTCATGCATATGTTGTTACTATAGTAGGACCATTCTTATTGTATTGGAAATGTATTTTATTTAACTTACGCATATGCTTATGAAACATTTTGTTTGAATTTGTAGAAATCATTTTGAATGTGTGCTGTTGGATTGACTCATCACTTTAATTTGTGGACTATTCTGCAGTTTATCTTGTGGTGTCATTTCACTCATGTGATCCTTTCAAGCTATGTATTATTACAAGCTTCTAAGGGGCACACTTCCTTTTCCCCTTCATGTGTTAGAACCATAATGCATCTCACTTGACTCTCTATAGGGTCACACACTTTATCTCACCCAAAGTCATCACACTTATCTATGTTCACTTTTGCGGTTAAGTCATTACATTGCCATCCACTACTCGGACTCCTACTCCAAACGATGTGAGGTCTAGTTGGGAATTCTTATCAGGGAGATCCCATGAATGTTGGAGGGTCCATCAGTATCAACAAGTACCTCTTGAATATTTCTACATCCTCAACATCCTTACCCTTTTCACTAGAAATATGAAGTGCAAACAATACACACCCCTTCCTTTGACTGTGCTTAGCTTTCATAGTTGTGCCCATCCTCACTGATTCAGGGCTCTTTCCCTACAAGTTTCTCTTTTCCCCATTATCATCCACACACTCAATAACCTTTTCATAGAAATCTATTTTGGTTTTGTGGAGGTACAACCAATCCATACCCATAAGCATACTATATGACCCAAATGGAAGCACATTTAGATGTGATGATGTAGGCATACCATTCAACTCAAATGCACAATATCTTACCCAATGATGAACTCTCTTCTTAATACTTGTAGAAAACTACACCGACCAAGACTCTGCATGCACTTATTTTCTCAAAACAAACTTATCCACCGGGTCAGGATTAACATAACTATAATTAGATCTAGGGTCAATCAAATAGAAACAACTCAACCACAAATCTTACCTTCCATCCCAATAATGGATGCTTGTTGATCTGCCTGCTTCTTCTCCACAACTGCATAAATCCGAGGAATGCTATGGTCCACATCCCCAATCTTCTGTGCCTCCTGAGCACTATATATCTAAGGCCTTCCACTATGATACAATGGATAATCCTTTTAGTGATTATCTTTGCCACATATCCAACATTACAACAATCCCCTACCATCACCTCTATTATGCTACTCTCTAGGTTGTGACCCATGTTCCTTCTCAACTGCATTGAACTTATTGTAAGGGGCAACATTTTCTTTCTCACCTACATCCTGAGGTCTTCCCCACTTCAGTGGATGCTACCCTTTAACTTTATAATTCCCCTTCAAATTACGCTTAGGCTCAATTTTACGCTTTGACTACTCATAAAAATGCTTCAGTTTCCTGATGGATTCCTCCAACAACTGTGGCTCATCAAACTCAATATGGTCTCTATATGTTGCTGGAAAACCACTGATGAACATTTGAATCTTTTCTTTCTCATCCTTGAGGTAATGCACATACCTCAACAAATCTAGAAACCTGCTAGTATACTCATCATCTGTCATGGAACCCATCTGCAACTCATAAAACTCCTTAGCTCTGTCATCATAATACCTCTCAAACATGTAGTTCATCTTGAAGAGTCTCTTGAACTCATCCCAATTCAACTCTTATTCTTGAATGCACTTGACATTCTTCACATATTCCCACTGAATACCTGTTGTCCCTTTTGTTAGGGTCCTATATTTTATAGGATGAGTTGACTAGTTTTTGTTGATTTTTGTATATGATATGTTTCAAATAATCTTTCATTTTGTAACTTATTTCCAAAAAGAAAAAAGAAAGAGAAAATGAAAATAAAAATAAAAAAGGGGATACGAAAAAAGTATATATGTGAAAAGAATAAAATATAAAAAAATATGAAAAAATAGAAAAAAAAGAATGAAAAGTACCCCAAAAAGAATAAGTGAGAAAATCTAAATGCCACTTAAAAAATGAAAAATGCATCATTAATAGCTTAGAATTTTTGTAATGTGTTGCTAGCCAAAATGCCACATTGAAGTAGATTAGTTATTTTAATCACACCGTTTAAACGTGATTAGGATGGATTAAATAAAATTAGTGTAGGCTAGTGAATAATCAACCACACAGCCTAATCGTGGTTGAGTTAGATTAGGTAGAATAAAATTAATAGGCTCGCATGTTCAAATGCGCCTTTAGACTCGGTTAGTTAGATCGATTTAATGTTAAATTAATTGCTAAGTTAATTGCAATTATAATTTGTAAATAAAGTTTTTTTATGCGACATGTTTTGTCGCCATGCAATAATATGGGCACATATTCCAATGGTCACGATCCTCCACGCCCAGATCAATAACGAGGGATTGTATTCAGCTCACTTGAGCCCCTTCGATGTTTAATCACAAGGGGGGTCCAAAAAGGCAGAAATTATTTGCAACATGGTCGCTTCTGGGCATTTTATACCCCCACCCCCCACCTCAAACCATTAACCGCCCCCCCCCTCCGAAAACTACAATCCCGCTCCCCGCTCACACTGACTGTTGACCTCTTCTACTCCCGTGCCACTTGCATTTTTCCAGGTGGGCCTTTTGACCCCACCTCAATCCTATGTCATATCCTTTTTCCCCCACTACCTGTTTGACACCTCACACCTGCATACCCCACTCCCCTTCCTTCAAAATAGCCTCCCTTCACTACATCTCACCCAATATGATGCTACCATCTGGCAATCCCACCACCACATCAGCAAACCGTTGAGTAATTAATTCTTATCCACTCTTGCCACAATGGACCCACTTCGTTTTAATGGTTAATTAGCAACGATAAGCTTGTTTTTCCTGTATAAATCACCATATCCAATTTAATCACCTCCTTTCGCTGTTTTAGGATGACAGGGAGTTAGAAATTGCAGTGCACAGTAAACCAGATAGAGTATGCCCGAACACCCATCTAGTGCCCCACACCATCTCTGTGACTAGTCAACATAACCAATCACTGCAACCAAGAGCCTAACTATCAGTTTGATACATGTTTTCACCTATTTTTTCTCAGGTAATTCTCAATTCCCTATTCTTTTCACTTCTATCATGGAACCTAAAGGAAAATCCAAGGCCTCTGATGAAAATCCTATGCTGCCCCCTACCATAGACTTATATCACCACCAATGGTAGACCAAGACTACAAAATTACTGAAATTAATTGTGAATTAGACCTGTTCGAGCTTCACAACTGGTTAAAACATGATTTTTTGGACCATAGCAATGAACTAAGCCTCTGGGATTCTCTCCTACCATAATTCATATTTCCCCAGAAACCCCACTTCCCCGAATTCATCTCCTGGTGTCAATTTAGGTATATCCCTAGTCAGAGGGCAATTGTGGTCCAAAACAATGACATCCTCTTCACCATCACTGCAGAATCCATCTCCCAAATGCTCCAATTTCCAAACTTGGACTCTCTGCAACCAATTTCAGTAGATTACCTCATGGAATTTTACAAAAACCTAACCTTCCCATAAAGAGCCAAGATATTTGATATTTTTCTCCCTAAGGATGCCCAATTACCCAAGAGGAATCCCCCATACTCATCCTCTATGTTCCCTGCGATGACTTAACAAGTAATTTCAATTATTTTATGCGTGCATGGCTATCAATCCAATTAGTGGGTTGATGAGGCCATTGTTTGTTTCTTATCAATGTTTGCAACTGGTGAGAAACCCCCTATTTTCAATTACATTGAGTTCATTGCATAATCAATTCATGGCTAGTTCCTTAAGTTTTCTACTGAAGGGACTTTTAAATATGCTTCAGTGTTGGTTTATTTGTTTCTTTATCATCAGGCAGATATTTTTTCATTCCCTTTGCATAAATTAGATGAGAAGGGTAATCTAGAGTCTATAATCCATTGCACATCCTTGGTGAGGAAAAATTCCACCGAGTACAGCTTCTCTGATTATGTTGACCAATTTTTGCACACAGTATCCTGTTTATTAAACCACAATATAGAGCCTAGAATAGGACCAGAGATACAGAGAATTCTGCATCTCAGTGAGTAGACTAAGACAGGAGATTGGTACTTGTACCAAAATTATACCGAGATTAGAGTTTATGGGTGTGAATTTCCACCATACAGGGTGCCAAAATTTGTTCCTACAAGGATCTTCTCACTGGAATATATAAGGAAAATGATTCATATGGATGCTCTTCATTTTGTTCAAGAAAAAAAGAAGTCCCAGTTTAAAATCAAGGCACACGTTGGACCATTTATTTGTAACACCAGAGCAGCAGCTAAGGAGGTAGTTTTGCTCCTTAATTAGATGAAATTCAAGTGGAGATTCACCTGGTCACATGACCCTTTTGGCATCATTTCTAAACTGAGAGTGGAGCAAAAAACCACTCCCTACACTCACACTCCTAGACCAGAGATAGAGAAGTTCATGAATCAAAGTCAGCGGGAGGAGAATACACTACAGGAGGCAGAAGAACAGGTGATATCCACGACTACCTCACAGAATCTAGTACCTCAAGAACAAAGAGACAGAGGCCAGGGGAGGCTAGCACTTTAAATTAAAATTTTGAATTCAAAAACCAAGGATGAGTTATCAGATTTTGAAATTGCAGATAGGAAAGAGACTATCTTGGAACTCAAGAGATTTCTTACTAAAAGGAACTTACTAGTACAGTTGGAAAACAAATGCCATCATTTGGAAACCAGAATCTAGGAGTTCCATAAGAATTTCAATGCATTTCATTTGAAAGGATTGCCAGGACTAAAGGGAATTGGAGACAAGTTAGTGCCCCTACCAGATTATCAGCAAAAATTGTACTCAATAGCCCGGGACAAATAAACGTGTTTAACTACCAAATGCTCAATCACAGGAAAAGTTTTCATGGAGGATTTCGAATTCGATCTGCATATTAGAGTTGAAATCAAGCATTTATTTCTGGTCAAACCAACTTTCCAGAAATATACCGAAGCAGATGAGACTTACAAAATGTTGGTTAAAATTCCAATTCCAAATGAAGACAAATGGGCCAACTATGTCAAATATTGGAGTAAAATCTGGTTTACCATCAATAACATAATAACACTTTTTTAGGCCCAGTCATCAACAACAAGCCTCGAAGATAGTGCCAGATCATCACAACTTTTCAGTTAGCTATATTTTTTTTCTTCTATTTTTACAAGTAGTTTAGGATATTTTGTAAAAGATCTTGAGGTTTTCACTCAAGATATTTTTTTTATAATTTTGTAGAAGTACGTCCCAAGTCGAAGTACAAATGTTGGAACTTGTAGAAATAAAGGACTACCATTTGATGCAAAGCTGTTCATTGATCTAAAGTGATAATTTTTCATTAATATAGACAATGTTCTAGGATTCATGTGTCAGGCTTAATTATTGATGTTTATTCTACTTGTAATTCTGTAATATCTCTGTTCTTTTTCATATGTGTTTCTTTTCTCTATTGTTTAAAAGAAAATTATGGGCTGAACTTGTTTAATTACAATATATCCTACCTTTAAATAATATATGTGTTTTCCAACTGAAATTAAATATAGAATTCTTAATTGCTCTATGTTTAATTGATTATGAACTCCCCCCCTATCACTCCATCAAGCTCTGAAGATCCAACAACCTACCTACATTGCCTTGTTATTTATGATCTGATATTTATGCGGTTGATCACTCTAAGACTTTGACTCCATTTTCCAATGGCCTTAGCTTGCAACCTCAACCAAACAATTCAAAAACCAAACTTTGAACTTTACATCTAGCCTAAAATCCCACCACAACAAAGCTAAATTTGACAAAGAGTTCCTTCTCTAAGTTTAGAAAGGCTAGCTTCTAAACTTAAAAGTGGTTCTGTGGTTACCTCTACAATTCCTTTACAACCTAGGAAATTATAGAGTGATAACACCTTTCATACTTAAGGTGGCTATTTTGGCTTTCATGTTTTCTGAATAGTTATGTAATGTGAATAATTTCTTCATCTCAAGTAACCATGCCTCTGCATATTATGACTTATTCATCTTTCAATCAAATGTATGTGTTTTGAATTTATTCAACTCCCCAGGAAAGTACTCACACCTCCTATAAGGATGATGGCAATAACAGCTGTGATGATGTCTCATGGTTGAGGAACTAGAGTGATACCCATACATACCAGTCCTCCTGTCAGGTGTATCCAATGATATGCCACCTTTAACTGTGTCCCCTCTATCCAACCCGTATCTTGATCGAGACCCGCTACCATAGGATCCATTAATTTTCTCTTCCTGCTCTTGGTTAATCCCTAGCTGTCCCTGTCTTTGCAAGTTTGACAAACTGTGAAGGATGACTACATTGACCTCTGCCTATTTTTCTTGAGCCCTTGCAAGTATTTTCTGAGCCTCAATCAACTTGTCATTTTTGGCCTCACGACTTCTGTTATCTTCCCTCAAAATCCTCAATGTGTCTGCTATATCAGGAGAATACCCATCTCCTTGCTGCCCAAGTGATATGAAGGGAGAGTCACGTGAACTATAGTCTACCATTTTGCTCCTCATCTTTGATTTGATTCTTCCTGCAAGTATACCATGTTAGATAAACCAAATAGATACAATAAATAAAATCATACCTCAATGACGTTTAGGGGAGGCTTAAATCACCCACATTAGCACGATACATGTATAATCATAATCACATCAATATGCCAACATCATGCATGACCATAACAACTGCATACCATGACCTCATGCATGACAACCATAACCATGAAAATCCATGCCAAACAACATGCATCTAGCCCATTCGGTCCAAATGTTTGAACCATGCTCTGATACCACTTTGTGGTATTAGATATCACCCAAAGAGAACAAAAACTAGACATCATTTGAAGAGAATAGAACCCACTTTTATACCACTATGTAACACACATCCTCCTATATCTACCCACTTTCAACAACTTTGTCGGGGTAAACATGAGCTAAGGGTTACTATGGCATGAAGTCAATCTCCTTGATAACCTTAAGGAAATGGAGTTGACAAAACAAGACCTTACTGACTTCCCTTAGGTGCTACAAGACCACCAAGAGATAACCAACCACTCCAAGTGCCCAACCACTGAGTTAATTTTTTTTTCTTCAGTGAACTAGATCCCCAGTCACTCCCATGACAAGCCCCCCAAGAAACTGTAACCTTCCAGTCGCTCCCACAAGCCTGCTTCCTAGCAACTGTAGTAGTTTTCACTCGATTCTATGCCATGACCTCGATATCTGAGCCACTTTTTTAGGGCCAGGATCCAGATGTTTGCCTAGAACTTAATGAAACTTCCAACAATGATAAATAACACAGAGACAAAGCCTCTAACACAAAACTTAATCAAGGAATTGACCTAACCCAGTCTAACCATGATAGTCATTCTGTCATACACATTGAGAACATAATATCTACAGGTCATTAATGCATATATGAACATAGGTATCTAAAAATTATTTAAGATTTACCAAGAAGGACTAATGCCCTCTCACAATATATACAATAACATCTATTAGGTCATGCAATCATTAACCATTCATTTATCAATCAAACATGATAAAAGCCATGACTTGAAGCTGTTATAGAACCGTGCTTATAACTAGCATATCATTAGATAAATATCAATGATAGAACATCCATTAAAGCCACATAATAACAAGAACATTTACTCATGAAATACAAGAGGAACTTAGCTCTTATTGACAAATGTGAAAGCCAACCAAGTTAGGGACTTCCATGTACAACCCAACCATAGATTGGAATGAACCAAATCTTTCTTTCATCCAATCACCCCCATGCAATATTCCAAGCATGATTGTGAGATCTCATGGGACAAACCAATCCATAAATAACTAAGGGAATCCTTAGCTTAAACCACCTCCACCCTCACATTACTGTGATCTCACCTAAGCCGGTCTAGAGATGACAAAGGCAAATCGATCTTGGATGCCTCAGAATTCCTTCACCATCCTTTCAGGAATTTTCCTGTATCCACCCACCTATTGAGGGCTTCCCTAAGAAAACCATCTCCACTCCCAACCTTTGGGATTTTCCTGAGACCACCTCACTCGGATGAAAAACCTTCTGAATATCCAAAGCTCAATCAAGAATGAATGCCAACACACCATGACTATTCAAAAATGGAAAGGCAAAGGTAAAACCGCTGTCGAAACATGACAAAAACCCATGCCAATTACAACAAATGAACTAAATACACACATGCATATACCATGCATGCCAAAACTAGCTAGGATATCATACAGGTGACCTATTACCTGCAAGTATTCCTGTTGAAGCCACTTGATCCAACCTTTCCTTGCTTGATCCTTGCTTTCCTTTCCTTTCCTTTTCTCTCCTTGTCCTTCCTTTCCTTGTTTTCTTTCCTTCTCCTCTTGGTTCTCTTCTCCTCTCTGAGACTAATTCCAAAACAAAACGGAAAAAAGACCCCACATTGATGCTTTGATGCCTCTAATTTCTTCATTTTCCCTCTATTTCCTTCAATTTCCTCCTCACATGCAACTTGTGACCTTTCATCTCCCTTTTCTCCAATTTTCCTTTATTTTCATAAATAAAATACCAATAATTCTTTTTTTCCTTTTCGAAGCCTTTTCCAATGCCTTTGCCAATTTCCCTTTAGCCATAATAAACCAAAATGAACAACCACTTGGATGTTTTGCCAAACATTCAACTTGGAATACGTGTCCCATGACCTTGGTGTTATTTTTACTTTATTAAATTTATTACATTCACTTCTAACCTGAGGTTATTTCACTTAGAGGGTTTGATACCCATCTTGGTTCTCAAGGTATGAAAGATATTTGTGAATTCTGTCAAATGTACTGGTCTTCATAGGTTCCAATAGGGTAATATTATTCCTTGATAGCATCCCTAAAAGAGTCCAAAGTGGGTATGACTGAAAAAATGTGGATTCCTCTTTGGCTATATTCTCACAGTAAGTTTCCCACCAACCCTTGACATGAGGGGTAACCTTATGGAGTGCAAAGGTAAACTTTTTTCTATTAGGAAAATGGTGAACACAATATAAACTTCTAGCATATTTGACAATTTATCTAGAGCATATGCATCTATCTAACATTCATATATAGGAATATCAAAATTCACTTGTACCTTAAAGGGGGTGATGCCTCCAAAATGGCCACTAGATGAAGATGCATCGCCTATTGGCATTCGTCGAAGAATATGGGAAAAAATATCCATTATATCATTCCTTTGTTGTTTGAGGGATTCTTTGAGAAATATTTTAATAGGATTTTCTACTCCCTCTTCTTTATTTTCTTTTACGATGAGAGGTCATCGGGGCCAGTGAGACCTTTCTTGTAAGGGCTCAAGAAATTCAAGTCCCAACTTCTTATACCTTGACCTAGTTGGGGACGTACACAAAAATATAGATAAAACACAAACCACTATGATACCAATGATATGAATTTATGAAGGGAATGAAATGATATACAAATTTATAACCAAAACATAGAGATCTAATGAAAGTTGACTTCTTTTAATAAATGGAAAATGCTAAATTTATATAAATGTATAATGAAAACAAACTAGCTCAAATGGTGGTAGCTTATCTCTGAGAAGAGATGTGACAGCTACACACCTTCACCAAAATTTGTTACAATGAAGCTTGGATGCATTTTTATCATAAATAAGAAATACGAAACCATAAACATAAAAAAACTAACCTTAGGAGATGAAGTGCCAAAGGCTTATGGGCCCCGATGGGGTAAGTTGGAACGTTAACTTCCTAAGGTCGTAACTTTGGTATATGATCTCTGTTTTGCACGCATGATATCCCGTTTGAAAGGTCTATCCAAGAAGTACATTTCTCAATTACTATTAGTTTGTTCCCCAAAAAGTGCATTTTAGGGCCTCAAAATGGCTCCAGAAGTTTAGGACCTAAAAATTGTTAGAAAAACTGCCAAAATAGAAAATTTGACGTGAGTTAGTGGAATAGGTGGGTGGCCACTAGTATCCACTTGGATCAGTCCTATCACATTATTAAGAAATTGTCTTCATTGCAATGAGTGCTCCCAATATATGGGGAAAAGTTTGTTGAACTTTCCCCTTGATGAGCCACTTTCCTTGGTGCAATGATTGGCCTTTTTTGACAACCCGATACAGTTGGATCCTTTGTTGGTGAGTATTGTTAATATGTTTGTCCATGATATGATAAATTCTATCCTATTCAATGCAATTTGTGTTGAGCTCTATTGGTGTCATCTACTATATGATTTCTAATGTGTTCAACAATGGTGGAAAGTATGGCCAAAAGTAGTCCTCATTGAACACTTGTTGTCACCCACATCCTTTGTGATGGTGTAAGTTCCATAACAAAGTGGTGGAAGCTTATGATGTGCCCCTACAAGGCATTCATTTTGCAAAAGTAGCCAAATCTTGTCTTCCACTTGAAACTAGTGTGGCATCCGATGCTGATGATCGCATTGTTTGTACTTAGTATTGGATTTTAGTAAGATATCATGGAATTGCTTGAAGATGTGTTGAATTAGTTCCATAAAATTGATATCTTTTTCAACATCATATTAAACATGTGTATATTCTACTTGTGTAGTTGCAAGGGGCAATGTGACATCAATGAGACCCAATGGTTAAAATTCTAGGCCCACATAAATGAGGTTGTTGCTAGTTGAGTTATGGAGAACTTTGTTATAGTTGTGCTGAACATAGGGGATAATCTCATCCCAAACTCATGGATGCTTGGAGTTGTACATGCACAACATGTTCACAATCATCTTGTTGACAAACTTTGTTTGGCCATCATTCTGGGGGTCGAAGGTAGTTGATTTGGTGACTTTGGTTTGCAAAAATGACTAGAGGGTTGACTAGAGTGTGCTTAGGATATTGCTATCCTGATTTGTTTTGATTTTTGAGGGATGCCAAAATGTACCCACATATGTGTGAAGAAGAGCTTGGTAGTGGCTTTTGTTGTGATACTCTCCTTACAGGAAGTCAGAATGACCATCTTAGAAAATATATCATTGACCACAAACACACAATCATTACCATGCTTGGTAGAAGGAATGCCAGACATATTGCCCATTGAGATGGATTCCAAAGGTCAGATAGGAGTAGGTAGAGGGGTTTACAAGCCTTGATTCTTAGTGGTTGGTTTGGTAATGATATAGGTGGTGCATGAGTTGATATAGTTGCCAAAATATTGTCAAAGTTTCAACTAATAAAAATACTTCTGTAGTATTTCCACTCTCTTCTCCACACCATAATTCTCTTCTACTTGACTGTAATGTGCCTCCCAGATCAACTTGGAGCTATTTCTTTAAGGAACACAAAGGTGTTCCAGGTAGCATAATAGTGCATCCCGAAGGTGGAAGTCTTGAAATTGCTTGCTTTCCATTAAGGTTTGGTATGTGATAGTAAACTCCAACTCATTGTTGTATGGTTATGGCCATCTAGAGGTCTCGTTACCATAAGGGTTGAGAGCTATGGTCAATGGAACATCCAGGGGCCAACTGAGGCAGTATGCGACATGATTGATGCTACCCTTATTGTATTTGATGTTCAATGAAATTGTTGCAGGTATGTGGACGATTTCTAATGGCGGTCATTTTGTAACTTCCCTTGTGTCTACATAAATTGAAAATGCCTTTTATCCATGTGGATGGTCATCTCCTTCCTTATAATATAATGTTTCCGTTGTTGGCAGGCTTAAATGATGGAATACATATCCTTATCATAGGTGGGTTATCTCCAGATATTATTAACGATTGTTTCAATTGATAGGCCACCAAATGTCCTTGTTGAATGAGTACCACACCAATATCATAGTAGGAGGCATCTATCCCAATCTCAAATGGTTATTGTAGGCCTAGGAGGGTGAGGACTAACATAGAGCAAAGCTGATGTTTTTCATTCATTTAATTCCTTCTGTTATGATTCAGACTAAAAAGAAAATTGCTTCTCCTCCACCCTTGGTTACTTTAATTGAGGGCTAAGTGATATAAAAGAACCCCAACATGCATTTTTGGTAGAGGTTAGTAAGTCCCTATAAGCTACAAAGCTCCGTTAGAGTCGCCAGGGTCGACCAATCCCAAATTAATTGGATCTTCTATGGATCCACATGCATATCTTTCTCATCCACAATGTAGCCTAGGTATTGGATCGTGTCCATGTCGAAGAAGAATTTTTACAAGTTAGCACATAACTTGTGCTGCCACATAGTGTGAAGAGCCTCCCAAATATTTAGTAAGTGTTCTTCCCAATTCTTTCCATTGATGAGGATATAATCCATATATACAAACGTAAAATATTTATGAAAGGAAAAAAGATATCATCCATTAGCCTCATGATAGTTATTTGGGAATTATTCAAAAGAAAGGGAATGACAACCATTCAAAACCACCCTCCTTGGACTTGGAGGCAACCTTCCAGACATTAGTTGGTTCTGTTGGGACTTTGCGGTAGCCACGCTTCAAATCAATGTTAAAAAAGGAACTAAACCCCTTGAATTGGTCAATAATGTCATCAATATGGGGAATTAGGCATTGGTTCTTGATTATGGTTTTGGTTAGGGCCTGATAATAAATGAAGAGTCACTAGGTACCATATTTCTTTTGTACAAGTACAATTGGGCTTCCATAGGGTGAGGAACATGGTTAAATATGCCATTTTTGGTGTAGCTCTTGTATCCATCATTTTATTTCTTAATTTTCTAAGAGAGAGTGTCACTATTTTGGCTTATTGGGTAGAGGTGCGTCAGGGGTTAGATCACTTGAATGCTTGATCTGACAGTGTAGAGGTACCCTAGTGGGTAAGGAGAAGATGTCTTTGTATGATTCCACAACCTTATCCACTTGCCTCTACTACATGGAGGACCTCTATGTGGAGGCTATGGATGTGGTCATAGTATTTTCCTTACTTTGTGAATGAATTATAAAGAAGACAAATTTCCCAATAAGAGATGATCTTATTTCATTGCTTAGTAGGTATCAAAGAAATGATAGTAGACGAGGATACCTCTAGTATCCTGTATAGTTTTCTACCAAAAGTAATAATAACATTACGAGGTCTAGACTTATATACAACATTTCAATTTCAAAAGTATGGTTGGCCTAACAAAACATCACAGAATTCAAGGGGAGAAACATCACACAATACCTTGTCATTGAAAGGCTTGAGGTTGTAGGGCAAGTGAAACTATTGGTTGACGTGAAGATCTCACCCCAGGTGGAGCCAACCAATGGTTTGTGGTTGTGGGTGTGGTGTTATTGGCAGGCCCATCCACTTAATGATGTCTGATAAGACGAGGTTCTTTTGACTCCCTCTATCAACAATTAAGCATGGTGGAGCACCCTTTACCCACATCTATGAGTGAAAAAGGCACTCACTTCCTCTGAATCTTCAGGCTCACTTTGTTGGACCTTGGTGGTGGAAATGATGGAAAATGATTAATTTCCACTTAGCTAGTTCTGGTTTAGAATTATAACCTGTGTATGACACTGATGCTTTTATCTCAACCACCAATGACTTCCTTGTGAAAAATTCATTGGTGTTATTATAGGGGATCTTTTGGAACTGACACCACTTTCCCATGTATTTCCTCATCCTCCCATTACGGTTATTTGTTTAATGTCTAGGTTGGTTGTATTAGGGAGGTCCACCCTAGCCTTGTCCTTTTTTCAGTGATTTGTGGATGCCCTTTCTCTGCTTCTGCTATGAAGGATTCACAGATCAAAACTCGCTTCTGTTGGAAACGTAACAAATGTCAGTTTTCATAATGTAATTCAAATGTATTGTTGATGTATTTATTATATTAATTTATTATTATTATTATTATTTATAGTAAATCATGTTATTCATGCTTATAGGGTCAATTGTGTAAAAGAAAATTTATTATGAGTCAAAGAAATGTAATTGAGTCAAAGTCCCATTTGGACATATTATAAGAAAAGGGAAAAAATATTTTATTTGAGTCAAAGAGTCAAAATGTCACCACAAGACCAAATTGGCCCTCCTTGGATAAGTTGGCATGAGAGGTAGCTATTCAACCCTCTTGGAAGCTCATTCATCCTCTTGGAAGCTCATTCATCCACTGACATCATCACATCGCTTTTTCTACCAAATAAGAAGAAGAAGATAAATGTAGTCAAAGGAGAGAGAAGGGAGTCAAAGGAGGAAAAGAAGACAAATTTTATGCCCTAGTTATACTCACACATGCAATTTTTTGTGAGGTATTTGAAGCCCAAAATTTTAGGGGCCAAAATTAAGGGGTTGACTAGATTTTAGAGATTTGACCAGTGTTGAATTTTGTTGACTTTGACTTGATTGTAAGAGACTTGGAGGAGAGTTGACTTGGGTCTTTATGGTAGTCATGGTATTGGTTTTAGGTCTTGGATATCTCACTTTTATCTGATTCTTTAAGAAGAGGATTGTTTGGGTTCCCCCCCTTTTGGGTTTTTTCGCTCACTTGAAGCCTAATTTCTTGTGTCCTTTTTTCTCTTTGTGATCTTCATGTTTTGTAAATTTTGGTAATTTATTGATGAAGAGAATATAAATTTAATAATAATCCAACAAACATGCTCAAGTTATTATAAAGTTAAGAGAAATCAACCCTTTTCTACCAGCATCTTGGTTTCTTAATATGGTATCAGAGCTAAGGTGAAGGAGAGGCAGATTGAAGATCACAGTTTGTTTTCTTATTTGAAGACTCCATTACAAAAATTTTACTTGAATAGTTCATTGCAACAATTATATATCTTTATATCAAAGGGAAAAGAAGAGGACCTGAATATCATCAACCTTGTAGCAGCCAACACTTATTCTCGAATAAGATAATTTAAGGAACTATCTCTCTATTTTGACTTTATTGAAGGTTTTTTGTTCTCACTCATCAACAATATTGAAAACACTTATAATAAGTTCCCCTTTCTGACAAGTAAGTACTTTATTACATTCTATCTCTAATCCTCCCAACTTGATGACATCCATTTGTATAGAAGACTGAATTTTATTATATAAAGGTACATGATGTTTATCTTTGGAAATTACTACGAAAATTCCAATGCATTTTTTATTTATAAAGAATACGAATTACAAGAGGCACAATACCTCCGTGTTGTGAGTTTAAGGAAGACATCAATATCTCTGTGATCAGAGCTCATTGGAAAAGTAAGGACCGAAATCCTTAAGGGTTATAAAAGAGACCTGTAATACATGTGAATACTTTATGGAATTATCTCTGTAATTATTAGGTCAAAATAAAGGATGAAATTCAGATCTCTATTGTGGACAAAACATTTCGCATAGGTTTCTCAAGTACACATATCCGAGTTTCTATGGGGATTTAGAAAGTGAGTTTCTGTTGTGCTGTACAACAACCCCCCATTTCATAATTTTTTTATACAAAATCATAATATGAAATGGGTCCCTTTTAAAAATAAACTTAGCTAGATGCATAAATAAAATTGGTACTAACCCATCATAAGAAAAACCCTTATCAAAAGGCTTAAGGTAAATGAATCATTTAAAAAAAAGCTTTTTGAATAGAAATAAAGTGTGGCTTTAAAATATTATAAAATTCTTCGTTATTGCGATAAAGCGATCGGAAGATCGCATATCGCAACAACAAAGGAAACATAAGAAAAACACATCCATTCTCTCCGATCCGAAAGGGCAATCACAATCGGATATCAGGGAAGTTAAATTCCAAAGCACAATGTAATAAAACCTCTTAAAATTCTTCGATGCGATAAGGCATATCACAATCGGAAAATCGACAATGACAACAACAAGCCAACACATGATTGAAGGCAAGCTCAAATCCTCCGATGCGATAAAGCATATCGCCATCGACAATCGGCGAAATCACATTGACACAACAATAAAACCTGAATCCATCCCCCGATTGTGATGCATTAATGAGGCACACATGTCGAGAATATATTTAAAAGGTTTGCATGCATTGTATTACCTTTCGGTGATCAGAGATGTTTAAAACAAGAATTAAAGCCTTTCCTTTCACATTACCGATCATCGATTTGCGAATTATCACTGATCATCCATCAAAGAAATCTAAGCCACGCTTGAATGAATCATCCGGCATATAAACGACATGATGGGCATTTAAAACCTTCTTTACCACGATTGATAGGTTAAACGACTATTAAATGAAGTAGTTAAGGGTAGATCTTTCCTTTAGATTTTATCCGCGACAATCTTACTATAATCCATTATCACCTGTTGTTCAATGTATCTCTTTTTCATTATCATATTGGTTTGTAGCAACATTTCTCTATATCACGGTTTTTTCAATCGCTTGTGCAGAATTCCATTGAAATCAGAAATTTGAAACAAATGGGAAAGAAATGAAAGAAATCCGTAGCAGCGGCTCCTACAGCACAACCCAGCTAGCCAAGGATCCCGGACCAAGCAAAAAAGGGTTAATCTCAGACACTACGTGCCTCGGTCTAGGAAACACTAGCTAGGAGAGCATCTATAATCTAATAGAAGCAAAGGAGCCTGAGTAAATATATTAAGAAGCCACAACTGACTCAAGTAACAAATCGAAAGTGACCCTCAAAGAATTAGCTTGTTCCTATCTACACAGAATAGCAGCGCGAGAAAAAATCCTGCCATATACTGACATAGTGAGATGGGTGGTAGAGGAAATTCCAGTCTCAAACAGAACATTTTGCACAACTCACAGGAGGATATTTGGCTCGTTTCAGCCTGATGACCTAAAGAAAATGTATCACTTACCTGAGCCTGAAAAGTGGTACAACAAAGCCTTCATTGAAAAATTTGCAAATGAAAACGAGTCAGAATCAGCCCTGATTAGGCAGTGGAGACATTTTCCCGAGAAGCACAAGCACAAATCATCAGGTATGTATTCTGTGGACTCACTGGCTTCTCCTTACTGTTATGCCGGAGCTATGATGTGTAGAATGTGGGGAATACATGACTCTGCTAAGTTCACCATTGAAATGGTCCCTTTGATGGAGGTAGTAATCAATAGCTATGTGATGGATTGGGCAAATATTTTTTCCGACAAATTAGCCACAACAATTGTCGAATTTAGATCAAATGCACGTAAAACTACCAGAACCATTCCTCCTTTTTATTACAGTACTTATATTATGGATACTCTTTGCTTTAATTCTGAATATCCGGTACTCGGATGGAGACAGACTCCCCAAGACCGTAAGAAATCCATATTTATCATCAACTATTATGGAAGGCTCATTACAAAAATCATTTGTATAAAATTTGCAATGGTTTGATGTTGCCTGTGTATTATGCTATTTTTGATAAACCTGCCCCCAAGATATCCGAGGAAGCAGGGATCGACTTGACTGTAGTAGGTAATTGGTTCAAAGAAGACAAGTTCACTTATATAAGGCTTTTTGGTAGCCTTACAAAATCCCATGTCCTTCCCCTGTATGTGCCCGATAAGTTGTTAGCTTGGGAATTGGCCTATCAGATAACAATAGAAGGGACATCCAAAACCCTTAGAAATTCTAAGAAGTAGGTATGGCCTACATTCCCTTTAAGATGTGGGGTTTTCACTCTTCATGATTACAAACATGCAAAAAAAGAGGCAGAAAAAATACAAATGCTGAATCTTGCAACAATTCCCAATAGACAATATGGTCCAAGAAAAGTTGCCTATAATGTTCTTGAACAAGCCAAACTTACAAAGTTTGATCATGAAAAGGATGACTTTGATGACCTATTTTCCTCAGCAGAATCATTATTTCAGGTAAAAACATCGGCTAGGATTAGGTATCAAGATAAAGGGCCGGAAGTGTTTAATATGCTTAGAGAACAAAGGTTGCAAACTCTACCTCTAAACCTATTAGCCACCACCCCAACAATCCAGTCTAGCGAGTCTGAACAAAAAACTGTTGACAAATCTGCGGTGGTGGAAAAAGTTCCTGAGAAAGAAAAAGTGATAGAACAGGAGAAAGAACAGGGAAAAGGTAGTGATCACATGGATACAGATACACAGATTGATCCCAAGCTTCTTAAAGAATGTCAACAGTTCAATTCCATTACAAGCAATCCTAAGAATTTACATGGTTTTAGCACACCTAAAGTGACAATTGGTCACAAGACAACAACAAATGTGGTTCCAACTAAAGGAACCAACGGCCTACCCATAAGTCCTAAGGATCCATCAGATGAAATCATTTTGCATATAGAAGAAATACCACCTTTAGATGTCTTCTACAACCCTAAGCATAGGGTTGTAGTAAAAAGACAAAGGAAAAAGAGAAGGATTGATAAATCTTCCCTTTTACCTGCACAAACAGAGATGGCTAATGTGGTATAGAAAGAAGAGTTCAATCCTTACGAAGACCTCACAAAACTCTCTCAATATGTCGGGGCATACTCGACAACTACTATGGATAAAGCATCAGAGGTTAGCAATTTACTCAAAGAAAAAGATCAGACAATTATTTCATTGGAAGCACAGGTATCCGAAAAGCAACAAAGAATAGAGCAATTAGAACAACAGCTAGCAGTGCAACAGCAATCAAATAACCATCTAAATGAGTAATTACTCAAGGAGCAGTAGAGGATAGACCAAAGTGAAGTGCAGAAACAAAAAGAATTATCCTTAGCTCTGGCCAAGCTGAAGACAATGAATGAAAAAATGAACAAAACAAAAGATGAGCAAATCGCTCAACTATCACAACAGATAGAAAAGTTCAAAAGTTTTCCTCAAACAGTAGACTTTAGATCCGAAGCTCTCCAGATCAATAAGGCATTGATTAAATAGTTAAATTTACTATGTCATAATATTTCCCTTGCTGAGCCCCTCTGTGAGATTTCTTCATCAATGATTGACAAATCAGTTGATGCAAGGCAAAATTTGGAACAGGGCAATGAGACTTTAACAAACTTTCTTGCTTGGAAAGAAACCAATGAAGGGCAAGCTACAAATCTGCCTAAAATTCTTGAATCACACAAGGAAATTCTTTTCCTAGAATGGCAATCACAATTGATGAAAGCAGAAAGGGAAACTTCAAGATGTAGATCAGCAACTGGTGATTTGATTGAGTTAATTAATGATACTCTTTATCTGTCTAATTTGATTTCAGAATGCACTCCAGGTAAATTTCCATCAGCTAAAGTACTGGAACAGTCATGCAAACAGTATTTAGAAAAGAAGGAGAGATTAATCGCAGACATCCAAAGTTTAACTTGGGACACCTTTTGGTTCTTCCTAGTTAAACCATATAGTCAAAAGGCAACACTGAAATGTTTAATAGATGCAATCAGTTACATGATTCTAGAAATTCATGATGCTACGTATTCAGCCCAACTGCATTCACTTCTGAGTCACCCTCCAGAATTGCAACCAATGCTTGCTATTTGCCATCTCAAGCCAAAGGATGATCGGCTGAAACAATGAATCATTCTACCAACTGCAAGAATACCTATTTCAAGGAGATCTTCATGATTTGGTTATACCACCTGTTTGGTCAATTTAGTGTGATCTAAATTGCTATTTAAAATGTCAACCCAGGGTTCGTAAACTGACGAAGTGAAGTGTACTATATGTACTAGATAACCATTTCCTTAGGCTTTTGTCGTTTTAAGCTTTTTAGTTTGTTTTTGGATTTATTTTTCCTTAATGTGTGATGGTGAGAATGAAAGTGAAGTATGGAGTGTAGACGGTGATGGTTTCTAAACTTGAAAGTGCTCAAAAGAAAGCTTTACAATAACTAAAATGAAATCAATTCTTAAGAGAAAATAATGCATCAAATAGTGAACTAATGACAATGGCCCAATATCCTTGCTGCTGAAATGAAAAGAAAGCAAAAACTTCAAAAGCAACTCAAACTTAAAGTAAAGCAGCTAATTCACACTACTTTAACTTTTCAGATCCTTTACCCTTCGGCTCAATCTACCTGGTGGGAAGTAATTATAAACAAGTTAAGCAATATGATATTTAACTGTTCAAGAAAGTAAATTGCATAAAAGAAACTAATCACACTACTTGAATTCTTCAAATCCTTTACCCTTCAGCTCAATCTACCTTGGGGAAGTAATCATGAACATGTCAAGCAATATGATATCTAAATGTAAATTGCATAAAAGAACTAATCAAACTACTTGAACTCTTCTAGTCCTTTACCATTCAGCTCAATCTACTTTATGGAAAGCAACCATGAGTAAGCAATATGACAACTAAATCACACTACAGTTAGTAATATTCTGATTTTCTTGCTGATATAGTCATCTGACCACAGAAAGAAATCATAAATTGATGAGCAGTATGATATCTAAAATAGCAGAAAAACAAATAAGCAAATCACAACTTGAAAAGGACAATGCTGAAATTAAACTTCAGAAAATGAAAGTTAGCAGGAAGGACAAGATGATCTCATATGCCAAAAGTTATCAAAAAGATGAAAAATTGCCCGCGCTGCCTAAGAAAACCTGCAGAAAAGCACTGATCAGTTTACAGATCTAAGAAAACAAAGGTGAAGATATGAACAACAGAAATATAAAACAGCCTATTATGTACAAGCTAATGATAAAAACAAAAACATAATGAAACTAAATAAACACTTTACAAGGCTTCAGCGTGCAGGGACCCTCTACCACTTCAGCCAATCAAATAATCACACGGCTATCTTCAAAAAAGTCTTCTCATGTATTAAAACAACAACATATAAAACAGTGGGGTGATAAGATAACCAACAGTGCAGAAATTACATAAACAGTTCAAGGTTTATACATATCAAAAATCTCTTTCATAGCGTTCAATGACGTGTTATTTATAATGCAAAAATACTACAGCTAACTAACAACTTCTACGCTATTAACTGCGTTACCATAGACATGTAAATCTCTTCAGCCGAGATCTAGTGTAACTGTCATCATGTTTCTTAAATCTTTAGAGTGGTTGGCTATTAGATTCATGTTTCAGGGACGATCTCCAGGTGTGCTGGTGCCTTCGTGAGCCGAGGACTATGCCACGTATCATTCACGTGCCCAAAATAGTGACGTGCCACCACTGAACTCTTTGGCTGGGCTTGTCTTTGACTTTGGCTGACCGCGGCCTCTTATGGATGATTTGGCTGATTTGAAGGGACACGTTCCATGTCGCCGCCACCTGGAGCTTGCCCATGTAGCTCGTTTCTTCAGAGGACACCTGGAGCACAACTTTTAACAAAATAGCTGCGGAATCCTGTGCTAGCTGCGGAAACCTGTGCTCGCTGCGGAAACTGACAAGTTTCCGCAGCTGCATGAACAAAAAAACTAAACCAAACAACAGTCATAAGTATAGCCAGAAAACCATATAAACAGTCCTTTTTAGACTATAATGCAATGATTTAACAACTGGATGAATGAAGTGAATGGAGAATGAGGGCTAAGAGGGTGTATAGGAAGGTGCAGGTTTGAGGCTCAACACCACCTAATAGCATTTTTATTTGATAATCAGTTAGCTTAGATAGTATTTATAGACCCTTTCATGTCTTTCGAAAGGGTCCTCAATTTTTGTATCAAAACTTGGATCGGGAGTCACACTATTGTGCTTCTGATATATATATTTTTTATAAAGACTGGGCCTATATTCTGAATTTTAATGAAGAATACTTTGATGAGATATGTACTACTGCTTTTTGTGAGAGTATTTCTAAGTTTGAAGATGGAATATGAATGCGATTGATATCGGGAAGGATTCAAATTACATATGGTAGTATTATCTATGTCTTTGCTCCATTCTTTTATATGAATCAATGTTTATTCAATCTTGCTATCATTTGATATATGTATGTGTTTTAACAACATTCTTTATAGTTATCACTATTGAATGTTTAAGGAATGTTATTTTTCAATCATATTTATGTCACTGATATATGAAGAATAGTGTAACAATGTTTTAATGATTACTTTGTTCAACTACTTGAACAAAGTAATTATCATATGAATGAATATCTTTATGTATCAATAGAGTCATCTATATGCCTATTTGTAGATAAAGATCATCAAAAGTTACACTAAAGTGGAAATTTCCCAGGATATATTAGTTGTTTATAATTTTGCAGTTTAGAATAAATCATAGATCATTATCATTAGATAATAGAAAATCAACCACCTATCCATCCTATTTACAAACTATTGGGAAACTGGTCCCATTATATCCAATTGGAGCCACCACACCAAACAGAAAATGAGCTGCCTTTAAGGTCCGGAATGGGTGGTTTTCCCCAATGTTGATGCAACGATTTTCGAGGCATCAACATTTTTGGCGCTAGAAGGAGGGCCTGAACTGTGAATGGCGAGCAAACCCAAACCTGCAACCCATTTTGAGAGTGAATCTCCCTCCACCTCACCTCCGACTTCTCCTTTGCATGCTGGAACTCCAGTCTTCAAACGAGAAGAAGAGGAGACAACTACCACTGCTCAACCCCAACATATCCCAGAATGATTAACTCTAGAGTCCCTTGAAGTTTAGTCTCTCATCCATAAACTTCAAGATCACCACAGAAATCTGAGGTATCTCAAGGCAGTGTGACTTCGCAATTCACTCCACCTCGCCCCCTCACCAGACTTCAGAGTGGAAAGCTTGGTATTGAACCTACTGAGTTGCCTTTACCTAAAAGGAAAAGGGAAAGAAAAAAAACTGAAGGATCTGATAATGAAACTATCTCATCATCACCCTCCATTTCATTTTTCCTAGTGCGAAGTCAACCATCCACTCCCCCATTACAGATTTTTGTTCAACAGGGAACTGGAACTTCAACATCTGCTTCTCAACCTCCTCAAACTTCAATATCTGTTCCTTCCCAATCATCTGGAACTTTATCATCACTGTCATTAGGTAGTAGTTCGACAATGGAACATAATCCATGGAACAATCCTAGTGCAGTCACAATGCCTGCACCATTACATCCATTGCCAGCACATCCTGAAAAATGGTTGCCGAAATTTAATCTAGATGCAAGCATACAAGTCGATGAGCATATTAACAACTTCATGTTGGTAGTTAACTTAAAAGGAGTGACAGAGGAAGATGTTGTTGTTAGGATTTTCCCTTATACCTTACAAGGATCGGCAGGCTCTTGGTATTTTTCCTTGCCATCAGGATCCATTACAAGTTGGAACATTTTTCAAGAATAGTTCTTGACTAAATATGATGATGACAGATCTCTAGCAACATTAATCAATGATCTCTCGAATCTTAGGATAGAGTCTAAAGAACCTATAAAAGAGTTCAATTCATAGTTTAATAAACTCTTAAATAAAATTCCAACTACCTCTAAACCTAGTGAGAAAATTAGAAGCGAATGGTATATAACAACTTTACCTTCAAATATAGCTATTTTTGTAGATAGAGCTGCAAAACGAACTTTAGCTGAAAACATGAAAGAGGCACTTGCTGTAGAGAAACACATTATTGCTTTAGAAAAGAAAGTTGCTCTTGAAGACATAAAATCCAAAAAAGTCTATTTCAAAGATGATTCAAAGAAGAAACTGGCTAAAGGTCCATATGATATGGAGGGTCTCCAAAAATTTCTCAAGACTATGTCAAACGAAATGGTAGAAATCAAGAAGCAAGTAGCCGAGACTTCAACAAAAAGGCCATTTAGAAACTTTAAGAAACCAGAATCAAAGCCACCAAATGCTATATTCAACGCAGACTCAGATCCCGAAGAGGAAGAAGAAGAAGAAACAGTCTTATCATCTGAAGAACCTGAAGAAGAAGAAACTGTAGAATGTCATGGGATGTGGGAATTTATTTTGCCTAATTCTGATACTGAAAATGAATAGGAAGCTTTCCATGTAACTACCAGGAGTAAGGATACTCTTGAATCTGTTCAAATAACTCAGAAGAAAAGGAATGCAGGTTCTACTATTAAAGAAAAAGTTCCCATAAAGAAATCCACAATGATACCTTCTCAAAATCAGCCATCGGCTTCAAATCCACCTCCAACATGTAAAACATTAGTAGTTACAGATTCTATGGACTACAACATTATTGAAGACATGAAGAAAATAGAGGAAAATATCACTATGTTTGAGCTTAGTATACTCAAACATCAACAAAAATTGCTACTTAAAGAGTTAGATGCCGTACCTTCTTCTCCTCTTCGAAATGCTGTATTGTATAAAGCTGCTAATGAGACAGGTAAACCACCTCCTGGTAGAGTAGAAGCTACTGATGTTGTTTTAATATGAGATAGATCGAATTCCCATACTCCTCCTTTTTTCTTAACCTACGAGATCTATAATAGAAATCTACACAACTGTTTGATTGACTTAGGGGCTTCCTCGAATATAATGCCAGCTTCATGTTGTTCCAAACTAAACATTGAACCCCAGAAGTCTGCAATTCATATTGTCCAGTTGGATAGAACTAAGGTCCAGGTTTTAGGAGAAATTATTCAGTTACTATTAGGTTATCAGCTAATCCAAGAGTGGTTCAAAGAATTGATATTTTAATCGCTAATATACTTGAATTTTATGGTTATTTTGAGTAGAGACTGGTTTAAGAAACTTCATGGTTATATTTCCAATTGGTCTCATATGTGGCTGCCTTATAAAGGAAAGCCAAATCAGATCAAGATTGATCGGGAGAAACACATGACCCATACTGTTACTGAGTTTAAACAAGAAAAACAACCAATAGCATTCAATAACAACATTTTGGGGAATTACTCATCTGAATCATTCTTTGGCAATTTTATTGCTCAACCATCACCCTTCTCAGTTAATAATTTCACATCTCAAAATGAAAATTTTTCTCAAACAGATACATCAAGATGTGTTAAAATTGTTGAGAAAACTGTAAATAAAACTGTAGATAAATCTTTGTTTTGGTCATTATATTTTGATGGGTCTAAATCTAGTGAAGGTGCAGGAGCAAGATGTATTCTAGTTAGTTCGAAAGGAGAAAAGACCATGTTGTCATGTAGATTGGAATTTGAATGCACAAACAATACAATTGAATATGAAGCCTTGGTTCAAGGACTTTACAAAGCAATTGGTCTTAAAGTTCAATATTTGAAAGTGTTCGGTGATTTAGAAATTGTTATAAAACAAGTCAGAAATACTATTCATTGCCTTTCCAGTCACCTTAAACACTATCAATCTTTGGTACAAGACCTTATATCTCAATTTTTAGCATTCAATATTTCTCCCATTCCTAGGTCCCAGAATGCAGCAACATATTTACTAGCTAATGTTGCTTCCAAACTCCTTCCATCTGAAGATTACAGCCCCGTTAGATTCTCAGTAGAGTTAATTTTTAGACCATCAATTCCTGATAATGCCACTAATTGGCGAGTGTTCAATCACGATGAAGACATTTTAAATTTCTTAACTTCTGACAAATCCTATGATGATCAAATTATTGATGAAAGTGTCCATGACCTTCAAATGAATGAAAAGAAAGAAGAAAACTCAATACTTAAACCAGTGGTCGAGCTTGAAGATCTTCATGACATCAAAGACAGGTTTAAACATGTTACTAATTCAAAGCTCCAAAGTTCTATTTTGAGATTTGAATTGATAAACCTTGGTACTGAGCATAATCCACAAAACATCAATTTGGGATTAAAACTTTCTACAGAAGAAAGAATTGCATTCATTAGATTATTGCACAAATATAAATATGTCTTCGCTTGGAAATATGATGATTTGAAAATGTACGATACATCTATCATACAACATACTATTCTAATGCTTTTTGAACAAAAACCTGTACAATAGAAATTAAGGAAGGTTCATCCTAATTTAGAGAGTCAAATAAAAGCTGAATTAAACAAACTCTTGAAAGCTAAGATAATTTTTCCTGTTAAACCTTCAAACTGGGTGTCCAATATGGTGCCAGTAATGAAGAAAAATAATGACATTAGAATTTGTATAGATTTCAGAAATCTTAATAAAGCAAGTCAAAAGGATAACTTCCCTTTACCTACCATGGAGCAGACACTCCATTCAGTGGCAGGTTCTGAATTGATGTCCTTCTTAGATGGTTTTTCAGGGTATAACTAAATTTTGGTACATCCTGATGATAGACACAAAACTACTTTTTTAGAACCAAGTGGGGAACTTATGCATATCAAAAAATTCCTTTCGGACTAATCAATGCTGGAGCTACATTCCAAAGAGCAATGGACATAGAATTCAAAGGATTGATTAATAAATCAGTAGTTGTCTATTTAGATGATATTACTGTGTTCTCCAAGAAAAGATCAAATCATTTACATGATCTGAAACAAATCTTTGAACGCTGCAAAAGGTATGGTATCTCACTTAATCCAAAGAAGTCCCGTTTTTCTCTTAATCAAGGTAAGCTCTTGGGCTTCATTATTTCAAAGGATGGTATTTATATTGATCCAGATAGAATCAAAGAGATTTCTAATATTCCATTCCCTCATAATAAAAAATCCATGCAGTCATTTTTAGGTCAAATTAACTTTGTAAAAAGATTTGCTCGAGGTTTCTCGCAGATTGTTTTTCCATTACAAACCATGATCAAGAAAAATTCAGTGTTTAAATGGGGGCCTGCAGAAAAAGACGCATTTGATTCCATCAAACAATCAATCATAAATGCCCCTACTTTGAGCACTCCTAATTTTTCAAATCATTTCATGTTATATACTCTTGCATCTGATTCATCTTACGTAGCAGTGTTGATGCAAACTAACGATCAAAACTTGGAAGCACCAATCTCATTTTATAGTTCAAAAATTCAAGGTGTCGAACTTAACTACTCAGAAGTTGAAAAACAAGCCTTTGCTGTATACAAAGCCATTAAACACTATAGACCCTTTCTCTTAAAATCTCACACAAAAGTTATAGTCCCTTTTTCAGTAGTAAGACAATTACTAGTTCAAAGGGAATTAGGAGAAAAGAGAGCAAATTGGGTCACAACATTACAAGAATATGACTTGGAAATCAAACCAGCAAAGATTGTCAAAGGCCAAGGTTTTTGCAGGTTGTTAGCAGGAGCTTCAAATATTAAGGAACCTGAAGGTACAAAAGATACTGAAGAAATCAATAAGATAAGTACCACTAATCCTGAATCCCAATACGTAGATCTGATTTTCTATTTGAAAAATGGATATGCTCCTTCTAATCTTTCTTATAAAAACAAATGTGCCATAATATTGAAAGCAAAAAACCTCATAATTTTAGATGATGTATTGTTTAGATGAAATTATGATTCAATTTTGTTAAGATGCTTAGAAAAACCTGAAGCGCAAAAGGTCTTGCAGGAGCTACATGATGGACCAGCAGGGGGACATTTTGGAGCTGATACAACAGCTCACAAAATCATTCATGCTGGGTATTACTGGCCCACCTTGTTCAGATATACTCATGAATATGTAAGGAAATGCCAAAGTTGTCAAACCACTAGTGGAAGACAAAGGAAGCCAACTTTCCCTTTGCAACTAGTTAACATTGAACAACCTTTTGAACAATGGGGATTGGACATCGTTGGAGAAATCACTCCATATTCATCCAAATAGCAGAGATATATCCTTACAGCTACCAATTACTTTACTAAGTGGGTTGAAACAATTCCTTTGAAGACAGCAAACTCTGAGGCAATAATGGAATTCATAGATCAGTTCATTATTACCAAGTTTGGTGTCCCAAACGCTCTTATTTTTATTAATGCATCTTACATATGTGGAAATCCTATATTTGAGTTTTCTATCAAAAGGGGATTTAAATTGAATTATTCTGCAAATTACTACCCTTAGGGTAATGGTTTAGCAGAATCCACCAATAAAAATCTTATCAAAATCATTTAGAGAACTATTGAGCAGAATCATAAAAATTGGCATAAATCTTTGATATTTTCACTATGGGCTGACCGAATAACACAGAAGGCCTCCAAAGTCACTTCTCCATTTAATCTAGTGTATGGAAAGGACGTTGTCATACCAGCGAACTTAGTACTTCCATCACTAGCTTTAGTGCAGTTTATTGAAGAAAGTCCTTCATCTTCTATTCAACTATGACATGATCAGATCCTGAGACTGGAAGAAGAAAGGGAGAAAGCCTGAAATGCAAAACATCAGCAGATTATTAAGTCATCTTTCGATGCAACTTCAACCGGCTCAAAACATTTACAAGTTGGTGATCTAGTTTTGAAGTGGGACAAAGCCCATGAGGATAAAGGAAAACACACTAAGTTCCAGAAAATGTGGCTTGGACCATTCCAAATCAGCGAGAAGATAGGCCCTTCTACATTCATATTGCAAGATCTATCAGGAAAGAGAGATTCTCTTCCTGTCAACAACATTATCTTGAAAAAATTCTTCAATTGAGGAGCTAATCCCTTCTCCCTTTGTAAATATTCAATTTTCAGCAGGATTTGTGTCAATAACTTATTTTATTTAAATCCTAGGAAAATAAAGTTGTCAAAAGCCTCCCATTGGTCTTTGCTATATTGAAAAAGTTACTCAAAAGAAAATAGTTTTGATATTTACTTTTAAGAAATGGAAGCCTTAAAGGAGAAAGAAAATTCTAGGAAATTAGGTATAATTAGATTCTGAAAACCCCATTTTATTTCTGTGAAATCTTCTCAAAACTTAGAAATACTGTAAATCCTTTTAAAGTTTTAGTAGCCTGAAAACGGTTATCAATACAAAACAGAGACTGATTCAATCTTAGCATCTTCAACTCCCACCCTGTCATCCATATTCTCTTAAGAAGAAAATTGTTCATTCCATCCATTAAAGTTTCTAATTACTCAGAGTGTAATTTTGAAATATATTTGATATAAAAGATAAGAGGTCTTATTACAAGCTCGCTTACCACGATCATAGGGGAATATTTCAATTGACATTACCAACACTGCATACCAAAACAAGGTAATGGCTTATAATTCTAAAATATATTTGATATAAAAGATAAGAGGTCTTATTACAAGCCCGCTTACCATGATCATAGGGGAATATTTCAACTGACATTACCAACACTGAATACCAAAACAGGGTAAGGGGTCTCATCACGAGCTAGCTTGTTCAATTAAAATACAACCAGTGAATGGCATTGTCAATAGCTGGCCACCAAACCAGGACAATGGCTTTTTATCTTACAAAATAAGGAAAAAAGGAAAATGCAATACAAAAAATATGGAAACATATCTTTTGGATTCATTCTTTTTAATTATACTCTGAAATGGATGGAATAATGAATGATCAAATGGTTAAAAGGTAACCCTGTTGAGACTATAAACGTTTGTTGGCAGCAGAGGCTCTACCTATGACAAAGGAGTCATTATAAAAGCTAAGATGGAAAAGTCTTTTGTTTTATCATTATCAACCAATTAAGGTTTATTTAAAGCTTAAAATGTATTTAGTTTTAAGAAGAGAAGGAAATAGAAAAAATAGTTAACATTACTTTCAGAATCTATGATTATCTAGTTATATTAGATTTTCTCTATCAATTAAGATTTTCAGATTAAGAAAGTTTAAGTATTATATTACTTTCCCAAAGATAACTGTTTCTCCTAGTGAATTTCCAATTGTTGTGTTGTACAACAACCCCCCATTTCATAAATTTTTTATACAAAATCATAATATGAAATGGGTCCCTTTTAAAAATAAACTTAGCTAGATGCGTAAATAAAATTGGTATCAACCCATCATAAGAAAAACCCTTATCAAAAGGTTTAACGTAAATGAATCATTAAAAAAAAAAATCTTTTTGAATAGAAATAAAGTGTGGCTTTAAAATATTATAAAATTCTTCGTTATTGCGATAAAGCGATCAGAAGATCGCATATCGCAACAACGAAGGAAACATACGCAAAACACATCCATTCTCTCTGATCCGAAAAGGCATTCGCAATCAGATATCGGGGAAGTCAAATTCCAAAGCACAATGTAATAGAGCCTCTTAAAATCCTCCGATGCGATAAGGCATATCGCAATCGGAAAATCAGCAATGACAACAACAAGCCAACACATGATTGAAGGTAGGCTCAAATCCTCCGATGCGATAAAGCATATCCCCATTAGCAATCGGCGAAATCACATTGACACAACAATAAAACCCGAATCCATCCCCCAATTGCGATATATTAATGAGGTGCACATATCGATAATATATTTAAAAGGTTTTCATGCATTGTATTACCTTTCGGTGATCAGAGGTGTTTAAAACAAGCATTGAAGCCTTTCCTTTCACGTTACGAATCGCCGATTTGCGAATTATCACTGATCATCCATCAAAGAAATATAAGCCATGCTTGAATGAATCATTCGGCATATAAATGACATGATGAACATTTAAAACCTTCTTTACCACAATTGACAGGTTAAATGACTAATCAATGAAGCAATTAAGGGTAGATCTTTCCTTTAGATTTTATCCGCGGTAATCTTACTATAATCCATTATCACTTGCTAATCGACATAACTCTTTTTCACTATCATATTGGTCTGTAGCAGCATTTCTCAGTGTCATGGTTTTTCCAATCGCTTGCGTAGAATTCCGCTGAAATAAAATTTTTGAAACAAATGGGAAAGAAATCAAAGAAATCCAGAATAGCGGCTCCTACAGCAACAGCCCAGCTAGCCAAGGATCCCGGACCAAGAAAAAAAAGGTTAATCTCAGACACTACGTGCCTCGATCTAGGAAACAGTAGTTGGGAGAGCATCTATAATCTAATAGAAGTAGAGGAGCCTAAGGAAATACCGGAAGAAGCCACAGCTGACTCAAGTAACAAATCAGAAGCAACCCTCAAAGAATTAGCTTGTTCCTATCTGCACATAATAGCAGCGTGAGAAAAAATCCTGCCATATACTGATGTAGTGAGATGGGTGGTAGAGGAAATTCCAGTCTCAAACAGAACATTTTGCACAACTGACGGGAGGATATTTGGCTCGTTTCAGCTTGATGATCTAAGGAAAATGTATCACTTACCTGAGCTTGAAAAGCGGTACAAAAAAGCCTTCAAAATTTGCAAATGAAAATGAGTCAAAATCAACCCTCATTAGGTAGTGGAGATATTTTCCCAAGAAGCACAAGCATGAATCATCAAGTAAGTATTCTGTGGACTCATTGGCTTCTCCTTACTGTTACGCTGGAGCTATGATGTGTAGAATGTGGGGAATACATGACTCTGCTAAGTTCACCATTGAAATGGTCCCTTTGATGGAGGCAACAATCAATAGCTATGTGATGGATTGGGCAAATATTTTGTCAGACAAATTAGCCATAACAATTTTTCGAATTCAGATCAAATGCACGTAAAACTACCAGAACCATTCTGCCTTTTTATTACAGTGCTTATATTATGGATACTCTTTGCTTTAATTCTGAATATCCGCTACTCGGATGGAGATGGACTCCCCAAGACCCTAAGCCAATCCATATTTATCATCAAATGTTATGGAAGGCTCACTACAAAAATCTTTTATATAAAATTTGCAATGGTTTTATGTTTCTTGTGTATTATGCTATTTTTGATAAACCTACCCCCAGGATTTCCGAGGAAGTAGGGATCGACTTGACTGCAGTAGGTAATTGGTTCGGAGAAGACAAGTTCACTTATATAAGGCTTTTTGGTAGCCTTACAAAACCCCATGTCATTCCATTGTATGTGCCCGATAAGTTATTAGCACGACAATTGGCCTATCAGATAACAACAAAAGGGACATCCAAAACCCTTAGAAATTCTAAGAAGTAGGTATGGCCTACATTCCCTTTAAGATGTGGTGTTTTCACTCTTCATGATTACAAACATGCAGAAAAGGAGGCAGAAAAATACAAATGTTGAATCTTGCAACAATTCCCAATAGACAATATGATCCAAGAAAAGTTTCCTATAATTTTCTTGAACAAGCCAAACTTACAAAGTTTGATCATGAAAGGGATGACTTTGATGACCTAATTTCCTCAGCAGAATCATTATTTCAGGTAAAAACATTGGCCAGGATCAGGTATCAAGATGAAGGGCTTGGAGTGTTTAATATGCTTAGAGAATAGAGGCTGTAAACTCTACCTCTAGACCTATTAGCCACCACCCCAACAATCCAGTCAAGCGAGTCTGAACAACAAACTGTTGACAAATCTCCTGAGGTGGAAAAAGTTCCCGAGAAAGAAAAAGCGACAGAACAGGTGAAAGAATAGGGAAAAGGCAGTGAACACATGGATACAGATATGTAGATTGATCCCAATCTTCTTAAAGAATGGCAATAGTTCGATTCCATTATAAGCAATCATAAGAATTTACAGGGTTTTAGCATGCCTGAAGTGATAATTGGTCAAAAGACAAAAACAAATACGGTTCCAACTGAAGGAACCAGTGGCCTACCCATAAGTCAAGATGTAGAGATAATTCCTAAGCATCCATCGGATGAAATCGTTTTGCATATAGAAGAAATACCACCTTTAGATGTCTTTTACAACCCTAAGCATAGGGCTATAGTAAAAAGACAAAGGAAAAAGAGAAGGATTGATCAATCTTCCCTTTTACCTGCACAGACAGAGATGGATAATGTGGAATGGAAAGAAGAGTTCAATCTTTCTGAAGACCTTAGAAAACTCTCTCAATATGCCAGGGCATCCTCGACAGCTACTATGGATAAAGCATCAGAGGTTAGCAATTTACTCAAAGAAAAAGATCAGACAATTGTTTCATTGGAAGCATAGGTCTCCGAAAAGAAACAGAGAATAGAGAAATTAGAATAGAAACTAGGAGCGCAACAACAATCAAATAACTAGCTAAATGAGAAGTTACTCAAGGAGAAGCAGAGGATAGACCAAAGTGCAGTGCAAAAAGAAAAATAATTATCCTTAGCATTGGCCAAGATGAAGACAATGAATGAAAAAATGAGCAAAACAAAAGATGAGCAAATCGCTCAACTATCACAACAGATAGAAAAGTTCAAAAGTTTTCCTCAAACAACAGACTTCAGATCCAAAGCTCTCCAGATCTAATAAGGCATTGATTAAATAGTTAAATTTACTATGTCATAATATTTCCCTTGCTGAGCCCCTCTATGAGATTTCTTCATCAATGATTGACAAATCAGTTCATGCAAGGCAGAATTTGGAACAGGGCAATGAGACTTTAACAAACTTTCTTGCCTGGCAAGAAACCAGTGAAGGGAAACCTACAAATCTGCCTAAATTCTAGAACCACACAAGAAAATTCTTTTCCTAGAATGGCAATCACAATTGATGAAAGTAGAAAGGGAAACTTCAAGATGTAGATCAACAACTGGTAATTTGATTCCAGAATGCACTGCAATTAAATTGCCATCGGCTAAAGCACTAGAACAGTCATGGAAACAAGATTTAGAAAAGAAGGAGAGATTAATCGCAAGTATCCAAAGTTTAACTTGGGACACCTTTTGGTTCTTCCTAGTTAAGCCATACAGTCAAAAGGCAGAAATGAAATGTTTAACAGATGTAATCATTTACATGATTCTCGAAATTCATGATGCTACATATTCAGCCCAATTGCATTCACATCTGAGTCACCCTCCAGAATTACAACCAATGCTTGCTATTTTCCAGCTCTAACCAAAGTATGATTGGCCAAAACAGTGAATCATGCTATCGACTGCAAGAATGCCTATTTCAAGGAGATCTTCATGATTTGGCTATACCACCTAATAGCATTTTTATTTCATAATCAGTTAGCTTAGATAGTATTTATAGACCCTTTCATGTATTTAGAAAGGGTCCTCAATTTTTGTATCAAAACTTGGATCGGGAGTCACACTATTGTGCTTCTGATATATATATTTTTTATAAAGTCTAGGCCTATATTCTGAATTTTAATGAAGAATACTTTGATGAGATATGCACTACTGCTTTTTGTGAGAGTATTTCTAAGTTTGAAGACGGAATCTGAATGCAATTGATATCGGGAAGGATTCAAATTACATATGGTATTATTATCTATGTCTTTGTTCCATTCTTTTATATGAATCAATGTTTTTCAATCTTGCTATCATTTGATATATGTATGTGTTTTAACAACATTCTTTATAGTTATCACTATTGAATGTCTAAGGAATGTTATTATTTCAATCATATTTATGTCAATGATATATGAAGAATAGTGTAACAATGTTTTAATGATTACTTTGTTCAACTACTTGAACAAAGTAATTATCATATGAATGAATGTCTTTATATATCAACAGAGTTATCTATATGCCTATTTGTAGATAAAGATCATCAAAAGTTACACTAAAGTGGAAATTTCCCGGGATAGATTAGTTGTTTATAATTTTGCATTTTAGAATAAATCATCCATCATTATCATTAGATAATAGAAAATCAACCACTTATCCATCCTATTTACAAACTATTGGGAAACTGGTCCCATTATATCCAGTCGGAGCCACCACACCAAACGGAAAAGGAGTTTCCTTTAAGGTCCAAGCTGGGTGGTTTTCCCTGATGTTGATGCAACGATCTTTGTGGCATCAACAGTTTCCTACACTAATGCGAATTTTAGAGGCACCTTCTCCTTAGGCATACCAGTCATCATATTTATAATCTCAAAGAAAACAAATGGCTGATATGAAATTTGTGAAAAGAGGAAAACCTATTGTGGTAATACTTTTCTGTGGCACCCGAGCTTACTGTGGTACTTATCTAAGATCAGAAGAAGGTATCCAAACTTATTGGAAATTGTAAATAGGTCTGAATTCTTAATGTTTGAATTTGAATTACTTGAAATTCAAGAAGACATGTTTTGGAACTAATGATGAGGATGAGGAAGTCCATTTCGTGTTTATACAAAGACCATGGCCCATACCTATGACGAATCCAAATTTTCTATGATGGCATTCAAATTTACTATAGAAACATCTTCTTGTGACATTTGATTTTATTATGGAAACCTACCTCTGGAATATTTGAGTTTACTATAAAAATTATTATTGTGGATGTGGCATCTAGATATGCCATCTTGTGACAAGAAAAATATATAAGACATCTCTTTTGAAGACTGAAGATATGGTTCATATCCTAGCTTGAAGGACGAAGGATTGAGATCAATGTTTGACTTCTTGAAGTAGACCTGGTTGCAACATTATGGAAAAAATATAAGTTTTTCATTAAAAATCCTAAGACTCATCATCTATGCAACAAAATTTGATGCTAAAGTTGACCTTGTTACAAATCTTTGTGGAGGATAGAACTATAACTTTTTTATTTGGTTATTTGGAAATTCACTTTGTCTATGGTATAGTGAAAGGGAATGAAACTGTGTGGAATAACTATGATAAAATATCTGAAGGCATACAAAATTCATCTTCATGACAAAATATGTGAAGAAAAAGTATGAGAAGCCACTATTTTACCTTCTTTCCTATTAGGGTCCTATAATATAGGTAATCAAAGTATGTCTATCTAGTTATTTATTTTGATAATCTGTTGGTAAAGTTTAGCCTATAAATTCACCTGGTATTATAGTCTAAATTTTCTTTGTAGAAAGGTCTCAAATTGGTCAAGTCATTGAAAATATGTGTGTCAAAAGAGGTCCATTTGTCTTGATTTGAATTTTAAGGTCCCTAAGGTGTCATCATTGAGGTGTCATGAGTATCTTGTCATATGTAAGTGTTGGAAAATTGATGGTGGTTGTGCTATTATTGTGCATCAATGTTGGCACTGATGTCAACCAGACCGGCAAGAATGTGTGTTGCAGCAAATGCATGTCTCAGAAGGATTCCTATGGTAGCTATAGGATTCATGTAGAGGATCATCATGGTGGTTTTGATTTAAACTGCCCAAAAATTCAATGTGAAGAGAAGTTTGCAGTCATCTTCCGATAAAAAATAAGGAATCAAAGACTACATAGGACCCTCTCCATTGGAAAGTGCTTTGAACAATCTTTCCAACGATATGTGGAAGTCCAAAAGTGGACTTCTGGATCAAAAGACATGGTATGTTGAAGTTAAGATATTTGAAGCCTTAGGAAGGAAGGAATATCGACATATCGAAATTCGAAATGTCTTAGGTCCAACACATTGGTGCAATGTCCAACATATCGACACATCAACATATTTGAGATCGGAATGCTAGAGGTCCAGAATATCGGCGCATCAGAATATTAGAGGTCAGCGTATCGAAGCATCGGCATATTGTGATAACGGAATATCGGGGGTTCGGTACATCATAGCAGGCTATATCGGAGGTTGGAGGAGATCAGCACATCAAGATATCTACACATCAAAACATTGGCGTATCAGAGTATCAGAACTTCTTAAAGTGAGAAACCTTTAAAATGTTGCGATATCGATAAAGTGTCGATAGTATTAAAAATCACCAAGGAATGCTGATAAATATTAACGAAGGATTTTTTTGCAAAAACTAAGGTTGATAGACCCTTCTCTCTCTCCTCTAGCAAGAGACATGGCAACATATGATTGGCTTCGATAAGGCACATGGCAACATATGATTGGTTTCGATAAGCTACAATGGAAACACATGATTTTCTCTGATAAGACACATGGAAACATATGATTGGTTCCGATAAGCTACAGTGGCATCTAACGTCAACATTATGTGACAGTATGCCAGGACATGTGGCATGCATATTCAACCTTATTGAGTAGTGTAATGGGCCATAACTGGGTGACACGTGTCACCTCTAAGGAGTCACCACGTGGAGTAATGATGTCATATCATAGGTCGGCGTATTGGAGGTTGAAGATGTCAGTACTTTAGAACAGTTGGAGTTTGGAAAATTTCTGATAAAGGGGGCTTCTGATATTGGGCTGGCACATGGTTGTGAGAGTTCAAAGAACCAAGGGTGAAAAGAAGTTAGCAAAGGAAGAATTCCCCCCCTATAGGAGTCTGAAGGCTTAGCACCTTAAGGCTAAGTTGTCACAACTCTCGGTGCTATGATGACAAATGCGGGGAGGTATAAGTAGAAGTAATGAAGATGAAATCCTAACTTCATAGAAGTTATGATAGAAAGGGGGATCCGATATGGAATTAAGCTGATTGTCACTGAGCCTGTCATATAAGAAAGCAAATGCCAAAGGAGGTAAGTGCCAAGGTAGTGAGGAGTATTAGAACATAGCACCGTTGTGAAGCAATGATGTGGAATATCTCTGATAAGACAATATAGAGAGTTAATCAAGTTTGAAAGGGAAGCTAACAAGTTTGTGAAAACAACCTCAACCACTCTAGATTCCAAGGCAGAGGATCAACATAAATGAACCAATTTCCAGATTTGAAGGCAAAATATTTTCTAGTAGTTCCAAATTTCCTGCACTTTTCCAGTGATTGTTTTTATCTTTAGTTTATTGTTCATATTTCTTTCTAGAAATATAGCCACAATCAACAATAGATTTCCTTCAAATATTCAACAGAACAACTAGATTTGTCCAAAATTCCTATTATTTAGTTCTGTTTCAGAAATATCTATATTTTTGTTAGATATTATTTTGTAATAAATTCCTTTTTGGAATCTGAAGTTAGTTCAATAGGAAGTCTATAAATATTTTGTAATAATACTTAGAAAGGATTGAATTATGTATGAAGAAAAGAGCTCTACCTTGATGTAGGCCGTGGATTGTACTCAAAGTAATCAATTTTTAGAAATACAAAGGCAATTTTTTTAAGGATTCTTGTGTCAAACAAATGGTGATGTTTCTCTCATGTTAAATTGTTTTTTCTTCTCAGTTTCCATATGATTTTCCCTCCTGATTGCTGCAAGAAGATTAAGAGTTGAATTTACTTAAGTGTACTTTGCTCTGGCTTGTTTTAAACAATCTTAATGTTTTCCTCACAAGATTAAATATAAAATTCGTTTAAATATGCTTTATATTTAATTGATCATCCACTTTTTCATCTCAGCCACACCATAAATATCTTATGATCCAAGAATTTTCCTACCCTACCCTGTCACAACAACTCTGTCCATTTGTAATTAATTAACCAAAAGTTTATGACTCCATGTCCAATGAACTTTTCCAGCATCTTTCGACCAAATTTTTAAAAAACCCACATTGAACTTCGATACCTAGCCTAAAATCATGAAATCAAAAATTAAATCATAAAGAGAGAGCCCTATCTGAAGCTGGAAGGGCTAGATCCCAGCTTTAAAAGTGGTTTGTGGTTACCTTTGTAGTTTTCTTCCTTATCCTAGGAAAATTACAGAGTGCTAACATTCTAGCGACCATACTAAGGAATGATCCAAAAACAAAATATATCCCTGGTAAATACTGATTTCAGAACTCAAAAGCTATTTCCTGTGGGTGACAGTGAAGTAGAAGCTATAAGGCTGAATTTCCACACAAAATTTGTATATATGCCTAGTTGTAAGTATTTTATTTGAAGATTTGGCTCCTAGAAAAATATACACCAGATTTCACCCAGATCCTAGCCCACGTAAAGTGGTAAATAATACTGAGAAGTTGATTAGGAAAAAGAGTTTTACAGAGAGACAAGAAAGCGATAATCCTTTGTTGAGATCTAATTCTCTCCTAGAAAGTTTTATAACAGTTCAAGATATTGAGGTTGATTTACCCTTTGAGCATAATATTTTCAGAAACAAATCAGAGAGATTTGTCCATGAGACAGTCTTTGATGAATCCATTTTGAAACCTCATATCTCAACACATAAGCCAGTCATTTTAGATTCTAATAAAAATGTTGTACAAGAGTTTGAAAAACTTGAAAATTTAGTAACTCAATTGAATTAGATTGCTCAGAAACCATTTATAGGTCAACAAACTACCATTTCTTCTTCTGCTTCATCATTGACCCCTCCTGTGGTTTCACTCTTTTCCACTATTCCCATTTCATCTCTCATCTAGACTCCTTTTATGCCAACTCAGCAAGTCATAATTCCACCTACTTCACCACCTCTAACATCAAGCACAACTACAGTTTCATCCTCCTCTCATATTCCAATCATGGAAGCTCGTTATGCCCCTTTGGTTTTACAAGTGCCATTGAATTCCATGCCACATAATTATGGACAACACATACCTCAAATTGATAGCATTGGCCCCATCACAACACACCAACACATAGATAAAATGAATGTCTTCATATACTTAGAAGAAGTTGATGATGATGATGTGAAAATGAGGCTCTTTGCACAAAAATTGGCAGGGGAAGTTAGAAAACGGTACAGAGGGTTTCCAACAGGCATTATAGCATATTATCAACAATTTCATCATAACTTCCTTTCAAGATGGGAAGTGAAAAAGAATCCCCTTCAGATCTTTGTAGAATATGAAAGTCTAAGGAGAGCTTCAGGTGAAACAGTTCAGGATTATTGCATTAGATTTAACAATGTTTATAATTCTATTCCAATCGCAATAAACCCCCCACAAGGACTAGCTTTAATTCGATTTCCAGATGGACTTGATGCTAATTTGGCTTATCAATTGAGAGAAAGAAATCTAGATAGTCTAGAAGAAATGCAAAGAAATGTTGTTAGTGTAGAGGCAAATTTTTTGGTCAAAAGAGAAAAATTAAAAGCTGAAAGAAGAGTGACCATTAAAACAGAACCTTATCCTTCATCAGATGAAAATCTGGACACTTTAGTGAAAATTATGGAAAGGATGATGGAAACAATGACTTTGATAGATAGAGCTCCACCAAGAGAACCACAAGGGGGTCCTCAAATTAGGAACCCAAATTTTAGAAGGAACCAACCCCAAATTAAACAAAGAGAGAAAAGAGCCCCAACAGATCAACAACAAATTAGACCTCCTTTCCAAGAAAATTATGCAGAGGAAGAAAATGAGGTAGCCGATGAGCCATAGGAGAATTAGATTAATATTTTTGGTGAAGGGGAAATGTTTTCTTGACCAAAGAGGAACAAGGTTTTTTCTTTCTAGCACAACAAGATGTTATGTCTATAAAATCATAGGATTATAAAAAGAGTTATCAAAATTCTGTTATGGAAGTACACATACAGTATAATCTAATAAATAAGAAATTCTGTTATGGAAGTACACATACAGTATAATCTAATAACCTCAATAGGGATGGAAGCCTAGAAATTAGCAGAAACAGGATCTCTATTCTTCAACCCAATGAATAGAAAGCCCCCTTGTTACATTAAGCACTTCCCCTTCCCCTTAAACCCTGCGACTCTCATTTTATATTCAATTTCTTATAACAAATTCATCACCCTTCATTAAATCAATCATTGTTAACATTGGTACAACATACCCTTACATATAAAAACTAAAAATTGATTCATTTATTACCTTAGATAACCTACCATTGAGAATAAAAATTAAGCATTTGAATCTTAAACCTATTTGAATAATATAATAAAATGTTAAGCATAATCAAAACGAATTAATAAGAAACTAATTGTAATATTATCTCCAATAAATTAATTATTAAAACAAACCATAATTTAAATCATAATTAACATTATACAACATACCCTATATAACACTAAAAAATGATTAATTTAATACTATAAATAGTTGACCATTAAAATGAAACAATTAAATCTTAAACTATTTAAATAATATAAAACATGGGCATAACAAATTAACACAAATTAATTATAATATTATTTCAAATAAATTAATTTTATAAACGTATAGACTTTAATAACAGGAATATTAAAAACATAAGATAGAATAGGATAACACATCAACACAACATCATCAAACTTATTAAATAATTAAATAAAATACAATAAATAATTGAAATTGAATTGAACTAAGCCGGCTATCCTGAAAATTCCTTAAAAAACATATTTATAACCAACGCTTCACTTCTTTGTAAATCAAGTCCTGAGGATGATTCTTGTTCTAGACTCGAAATGTAGACAATGCAAAAATGAAAACTGTGGAATATCCGAGTACTGAATCTCAAAAACCACACCACAGAAATCTGCAGAGCATAAGAAAGTTGTAGCAAATCCTCCTAAAAATATCCAAACTGATGCACCTTCTACAAGTCAAAAAAGGGTTGATCCTCCAAAAGAAACCCCTCAAAAACAAGATACAACTCGAAAAGAGGTAGAAAAGCCTCAACCTTATTTTAACATTGAAAATGAGTAATCAAAGGTTAAAATTTCTATTCCTCTAAGTAAATTGGTGAAAAAGGATATGTATAGAAGTCAAGTTATAAAAGCACTAAAAATAGAAGAGGTAACCGATACTGTGAACTTAAGTGATGACCAACCTAAATTGTTATTTGGACTTGAAGTTGAAGGAAATTCACAAGATGGTAATGTGCCACCATTTTATGTTAGTCTTAACATTCACAATTTCATTTTTCACAATGACATGTTGAATTCTGGTGCTTCACATAATCTCATGCCCAGAGTGATTATGGAGAAGCTTGGATTAGATATAACCAGACCATATAAAGAAATTTTATCTTTTGATTCAAGATGAATAAGATGCTTAGTTTTAATCAAAGATTTATGTGTAAACCTTGCTCAAATCCCAACAAAACGTGTAGTCATGGATATTGTTGTAAATGATACATCTCCTAAATATGGAATGCTTTTTTCAAGATCTCGGGGAGAAAAGTTGCAGGGTACCTTGTAGATGGACATGACGTATGCAACTATTCGTTTCTTTGGGAAACATAGGAGGTTGTATAGGTAGACTCTAATGAAATATATGGTAACCAGCTAGGACAAACCCAATAATTACCTAATATATTTTGTACATTTAGATATGGATTCTTTTATTCTGCATAATGACACATGTTTAGAAGAGGAAGTGTCAGATATGGAAAGTCAATCAATCAAAACAGAGGATGTGAAGTTAAATACTGAAAAAAAATATGATAAGGATGAAGGCCTTTGCAATATGGATTTTGATGGGGAAATCAGTAAGGAAGGAGTAGGGGCTGGTGTATGGATCTTAAACTCAAAATTAGGCATATCAAAGACATATTCCTACAAGATCAATTTCTAATGTACCAACAATTTAGCTGAGTTTGAGGCACTCATTCTGGGGTTGCAGTTACCGAAGAGATCAGGAGCTAAAATAATTTCAATTCATGGTGATTCAAAACTAATCATAAATCAAATCAAAGGTGAGTATTCAACTAAACATCCTAGGTTGAGAGCATACAAAAATGTCATCTTAGATTTTTTGCAGTGTTTTCTAGAGTATTAGTTGTCCTTGATTCCTAGAATTCAAAATGTATTAGTTGATGCACTAGCTACCTCATAAAGTACATGTAAAATTCCTATCCACCCAATTAATAAATATGAGATTGAGGTGAAACATAGACCTGTTGTCCCGAATAATTTAAGGCACTGGCAAGTGTTTGACATTGACAAACAATTAGACAATTTTTTACAGTTAAAGGGAGACTTTGAAAATTTGCATATTGATATAGAAAACACTGTTAAAGACGATGGACAACAAACTATTTTGGATCAAACCAGTGAGACTGCTGATATAGATGAAACATAACTTGAAGTATTATAGTTAAAAGATAATGTAATACCAAGAGGTCTGGTACCACTTGAAGAACAATTTGATCTTAATGACGTGGCTCAAAAGCCCAAGATGCAACCTGTGGTAGCCAGGATTGTAACATAGGGATTGAAGATAATCCAAAGATTGTAACGATTTCCAAGCATTTACCTCTTGAAGAAAAAAATAAATACATTGATTTATTGAAAGAATACTCTGATGTTTTTGCATGGGGATATGAAGATTTAAAGGCCTATGATACCAACATTATTCAACATATTATTCCCAACAAAGAGGACCATAAACCTTTCAAACAAAAATTAAGAAGGTTGAATCCTATTCTGTTACCTTTAATTGAAAAAGAGGTAAGGAAACTTTTTGATGCCAAGATTATTGTACCTTTGAGATTTTCTAAATGACTATCAAATCTAGTACTAATGAGGAACAAGACCTGAGAAATAAGATTATGTGTGGATTTTTGAAACCTTAGCAAAGTTTCTCTTAAAGATAATTACCCTTTACTTAAAATGGATCATGTTCTACAAAGGGTAGTTGGTTATAGTAACATTTCATTGCTTGATGGTTTTTCAAGTTACAACCAAATTTTAGTGCATCCAGATGATCAAGACAAAACAACCTTCACAACATTGTGGGGAACTTTCATGTATGTGAAGATTCCCTTTGGGCTTATGAATGCAGGAGAAACTTTTTAGAGAGCAATGGATATTTCTTTTGCAGATAAAAAGGGTAGGTTTATTGTGATATATCTAGATGACATAAACGTGTTCTCTAAAACTAATGAAGATCGTTTGTTTCATTTAAAAATAGTCTTTGAGAAATGTAGGAAATTTGGTATTTCCTTGAACCCTAAAAAGTCTCTGTTTGGTTTGAAATAAGGTAAACTACTAGGACATATAATTTCAAAAGATGGTATCCTAATTGACCCTAGTAGAATTGAAGCTATCATGAAAATTGATCCCCCAAGAAAAAAAAGTGTAGTCTTTCATTGGCAGAATAAATTTCCCGAGAAGGTTTATTCCAAACTTAGCTGAAATCTTAAGAGATATCACCAACATGTTGAAAAAGGGCAGTAAAATAAAATGGAATGATGAAGCTAAGAGATCATTCAGTGAGGTTAAGGCAGGTTTGACCCGTGCTCCTGTTTTGATTAGCCGTGATTACACTAAAGATTTCATTATTTTTTCCTTTGCTTCAGAACATACCATTGCAGCAGTACTATTATAGAAAAGCAAGGAGGAACATGAGTAACCTATAGAATTTTTTCAACAGAGTATTGAGAGATGATTCTTTGAAATATAATATCATAGAAAAACAAGATTTTTCTTTAGTAAAGGCCTTGAAATATTTCAGAGTGTATATATTACATTCTTACATAATTGCTTTTGTTCCAAGTGCAGTAGTAAAGGACATCCTTACTCAAATAGACCCAGATGGAAAAATAGGTAAATAAATAACAATAAATTTGGAGTATGACATTGAAATAAGCACAACAAAACTTATCAAAGGTCAAGGATTGGTGAAATTAATGGTTGAATCAAGTTTTCATGTATTAGACATAAATTTTGTAGCTACTCTTGATGGACACGAGGAGCTGGTGACTCCACAGGTATTAGAAAATTTTGTTACTTCTCCTTGGTATATAGATATTATTTATGTTTTGCAGAATTTACAAGCTTTATTTGGTTTGACAAAAACCAAGGCAAGATTTCTCAAACTAAAAGTTGTAAAGTTCTGCATTTTAGATCAAGCCTTATATTGGAATGATGTTGGAGGAATTTTACTAAATTGTTTGTTGAAAGATGAAGCAGATAAGATAATGGAAGAATTTCATAAAGGTGACTGTGGATGATGCCTTTACTAGAAAACCAAAGCAAACAAAATCCCGGGAGTTGGTTTTTACTCGCCTAATTTGTTTGCTAAGATTCATAAAAAGCTTTTAACTTGTCGTCAGTGTCAGATTTTTGAAGGCAATAGAAAACTCTTATCGTTTCCTTTGAAACTCATTTCAGTAGAGAGGCCTTTTTAACAATGGGGTTTAGAATTTATAGGAGAAATTCATCCCAGTTCTTCAGCCCAACACAAGTGGATTCTCACAGCTACAGATTGCTTCACCAAATGGATAGAAGCAGTCCCAACTAGGCAGGTTACAAACTCTATAATAATTCAATTCATGGAAGGTAATATTCTTTCTAGATTTGGCTGTCCCTAGAAAATCATCACAAAAAACGTTCTTGCTTTTAAATCTAAAAAGATGGTTGATTTTTGCAATAAATATCATATAGTATTAGGACATTCTATTGTTTATTATCTCGAGGGAAATGGGTTAGCAAAATCTTCTAATAAGAGCTTAGTTAACATCATAAAAAAGATGTTGTAGGAAAACAATAAATCCTGGCACAAGAAATTGATAAATGTTCTATGAGTTGATATGATAAGCACAAATAAGTCAATTGGAATGTCACCTTTCCAAGTGGTTTATGGAATAAATGTAGTTTTTCCTACTTCCCTAGGAATTCCACTACTAAAATTGTTGCAAGAAATAGAAGAAGAACCTAATGATGCACAAATAAGGATCAACCAAATGATACATTTGCAATAGACCATAGAAGAAGTCTAGAATAATACACAAATAATTCAGGATAAGATCAAAAAAATTCATGATAGGGGAGTCAAAGAAGATGATTTCTAGCTTAGTGACCTTGTTTTAAAATGGGATGCCAGAAATGAGGAGAAGGGAAAACATGGAAATTTTGACAGTTTATGGAAAGGCCCTTACAAGATTGGATCTTTCTGTGGAGCCAATACATTTCTATTAGAAGATTTGACTGGAGAAACACTTCTAGAAGGACCTGTTAATGGCAATTTGCTTAAGCACTACTTCACCTAAGTTCTACTGGTCACAAAAACACAACATTGTATATATCATTTTATTATTCCAAGTATTGTAGGTTAGGGTGGCTATCATCATGAAGCCCAGAGTGAAGGCCCTAAATTTTAGATGAATTTCTACTATATCTATGATTTTTCAGTTTAAACCTGTTAGCGTCATTTTATTGATGATGAAATAATTGCCCAATGGAGAAGGCTATTGATCTACGATGTTCTTGACACCTCACAGGGATGATGTAATCCCCATTGGAGCCATTGTTAAGGTCCTATAATATAGGTAGCCAAAGTATGTCTGTCAAGTTATTTATTTTGAGAATTTGCTTGTAAAGTTTAGCATATAAATTCACCAAGTATTATAGTCTAAATTTTCTTTGTACAAAGGTCTAAAATTGTTCATGTCATTGAAAATATGTGTGTGGAAAGAGGTCCATTGGTATTGATTTGAATTACAAGGTCCTTAAGGGGTCATTATTGAGGTGTCATGAGTGTCTTGTCATGATTGAGTGTTGGACAATTGATGGTGGTTGTGCTATTATTATGCATGATATTTGGCACTGATGTCAACCAGACTAGAAAGAATGTGTGTTGCAACAAATGCATGTCTCAAAAGGATTCCTATGGTAGTTGCAGGCTTCATGTAGAGGATCATCATGGTGGGTGTGATTTTAGCTATCCCAAAAGTAATTGAGAAGAGAAGTTTGTAGTCATCTTCTAAGAAGGAGAATGACTCAAATGCTACATCAAACCCTCTCCATTGGAAAGTTATCTAAACAAGCTTTCCAATGATATGTGGAAGTCCAAAAGTGGACTCTTGGATCAAAAAATATGGTTTGTTGAAGTTCAAAGATTTGAAGCCTTAGGAAGGAAAGAAAATCGACATATTGGAGATCGAAATGTTGGAGGTCCAACATATTGGTGCATTGGCATATCAGAGATCGAAATCTCGGAGGTCCAACATATTGGTGCATCGGCATATCGGAGGTCAGAATGTCGGAGGTCCAACATATCAGTGCATTGTCATGTCAAAGATCAGAATGGCAGAGGTCCAACATATCAGCACATCAGAATATTAGAGGTCAGTGTATCAAAACATCAACACATCTCAATATCGAAATATTGGAGGTTTGGTACATCGGAGCAGGATATATCAGAGGTTGGAGGAGATCGACACATCGCGATATCAACACATCATAGCATTGGCACATCGAAACATCTGTGTATCGGAGTATCGAAACTTCTTAAAGTGAGGAATATTTAAAAAGTTGTGATATTAATAAAGTGTCGATAGTATTAAAAAGCACCAAGGAATGCCGATAAAGATTAATGAAGGATTTTGTTGCAAAACCAAAGGTTGACAAACCCTCTTCTCTCTCCTCTAGAAGGAAACATGACATCATATGTTTGGCTTCTATAAGACACGTGGAAGCATATGATCAGTTTCGATAAGCTACAATGACAACATATGATTGGCTCCGATAAGACACATGGAAACATGTGATTGGTTCCTATAAGCTATAATGGAATCTGATGTCAACATGACATGGTAGTATGACAAGACATGTGGAAGGCATATTAAACCTTATTGAGTAGTCTAATTGGACAGCACCGGGTGACACATGTCACCTCTAAGGAGTTGCCACGTGGAGTGATGAAGTCATATCAGTGGTTGACATATAAGAGGTTGAAGACGTCGAAACTTTAGAACAATTGGAGTTTGGAAAAGTTCAGATAAAGGGGAATTTCGATATTGGGCTGGCACATGGTCATGGGAGTTCAAAGAACCAAGGGCACAAAGCAGTTAACAAAGGAAGAATGGCCCCCAGAAGGAGTCTGAAGGTTTAGCACCTTAAGGCTAAGTGGCAGGTCACAACTCTCGACCATATGATGAAAAATGCGGGGAGGGATAAGCAGAAGGAGCCAAGATGAAATTAGAACTTCGCAAAAGTTACGATACAAAGAGGGCTCTGATATGGCACTAAGTCGATGGTTATTGGCCCGGTCATACGATAAATCAAATGCCAAAGGAGATAAGCGCCAAGGTACTCAGGCGTATCGGAACATAGCACCAATGTGAAGCAATGATTCAGAATTTCTGCGATAAGACAGTATAGAAAGTTAGTAAAGTTTAAAAGGGAAACTAACAAGTTTTGTGAAAACAACCTCAACCACTCCAGATTCCAAGGTAGAGGATCAACATAAATGAACCAATTTCCAGATTTTAAGGTTGAAAATTTTCCAGCAGTTCTAAATTTCCTGCACTTTTCCAGTGATTGTTTTTATCTTTAGTTTATTGTTCAGATTTTTTTCCAGAAATATACCCACAATTAGCAACAAATTTTCTTCAAAGATTCAACATAACAACTAAATTTGTCCATAATTCCTATTATTTATTTATGTTTCAGAAATATCTATATCTTTGTTAGATATTATTTTGTAATCAATTCCTTTTTGGAATCCTAAGTTCAATAGGAAGTTTCAAAATGTTTTGTAGTAAGACTTAGAAAGGGTTGGATTATGTATGAAGAAAAGAGCTCTACCTTGACGTAGGTTGTGGATTGTACTCAAAGTAATTAATTTTCAAAAATACAGACGCAGTTTTGTTCCACGATTCTTGTGTCAAACAAATGGTGATGTTTCTCTCATGTTAAATTGTTTTTTTTTTCTCATTTTCCATATGTTTTTCCCTCCTGCTTGTTGCAAGAAGATTAATATTTGAATTCAATTATGTGTACTTTGCTTTGGCTTGTTTTAAGCAATCTTAATGTTTTCCCCACGAGATTAAATATAAAATTCATTTAAATATGCTTTATATTTAATTGATCATCCACTTTTTTATCTCAACCACACCATAAATATCTTAAGATCCAAGAGTTTTCCTACCCTGTCTTGTTACTCTTACCATTTATAATTGATTACCAAAAAGTTTATGACTCCATGCCCAATGGACATTTCCAACATCTTTCAACCAAAATTTTTAAAACCCCACCTCAAACTTCGATACGTAGAATAAAATCCTGAAAGCATAGAGAGAGCCCTCTCTAAAGCTGGAAGGGATAGATCCCAACTTTAAAAGTAGATTGTGGTTACCTTTGTAGTTTTATTCCTCAACCTAGGAAAATTACAAAGTGCTAACATTTCCAATACATAAAAGAAATACCTACTACACCAATGAAGTTGACCTATTTATGAAGCCAAGACAAAGATAACAACTCAAAGAAATTTCCTTGGTTTGTATCCTAGACTAAAATGTTGGGAACTCTATGGAAGAATTGTGACATGTCATTTGAAGCTTATCCATGTGATACTAGTACATGAAGCAATCATGAATTACATAAAAAAAACAAATTCACTGAAGTTTAATCTGTAGTATCTCCATTGGAAGAAAATGACACATGTAAAAGAGAAGGTCAAAGGATGATATCTTTGTAAGGATGGACAGATAATGTTAAAAGTGGTACATATGTTATTTGCAACTAATGACCTATTATAACTTTAATACATAAAATGTCAAGTCTTTTAGGTCATGAATAAGTTTCTCTCTTGAAAGATAAATATGTGTTATACAAAGGGTTTGTGTAGATTATCGATATGTTTGCATACAAATTCTTACCTTGCACTAGGAATCTAGGTATTTGTGATTAAGAAATGAAATTATAATAGATGGATTGTCAATGGCATCTCTAAGGTTTTGGAAACTAACTCTCTAGTGCATTTGTATAATTTTTCAATTTTTGAATGGTAGGCCTTGAAGATTTTGGCATCTATGGTTGGTTTGTAAGAGGTAGATATAACCCTCATTAATAATAACTTCATGTTAATGTGAGAAAAAGGTTGGTGAACAGGTCCAATATTAAGAGGGAGCTAACCCTTCTTCAAAAGGTAAGTACTCTACATCCCCTTTCTTACTATTAAAGCTATTGTATTTGTTCTTTGACTTTTGTTATTTCATGGTATTGTTATAAATATTGTAGGTCAAGGCAAGAACTATCTAAACTTGACTAACAAATGGAAGAATTGGAATATCTCAACAAAGAAAGAAGACTTATTTGAATCCTAGTAAACGTAATTGAAGAAGGAGAAAGTAGTTTAAAGTATGCATCAATGAAGTCGATATATGAAAAGAAGTTCACTTACTTCAACTAGAAAGAGGGAGCTATAATATCTTGGATGGATACAATAGTAATTGAATTTTGTCAGAAAAACGAGAGAAGCTTGTGGTAAAAAAGCGAAGATGACTGATATAGGGAAATATCTTGTAGCAAGAAGTTGGAGAGTTCTGATATCATTATACCTGATTGTTGTTAATTTTTCCTACTTTTTACTCACCTTTTTATCTCTTTCCTATATTCATTTCATGCCTTTATTGGTCAATTTGCATTCTAAACATTGAAGGTACACCTAGTATCATGTATTTGTGAATTGTTAATCAATGAAGTGTAGTTGTAGGGGATTATTGCCTAAAGTGACTTGCTAATTTAAGTTTTTGTGCAGATTTGGAGGAATGATGATCAAAGGCATGATGCAACGTATGATGACTATTGAGCTGGCAGTGCTATTTTTGGATATCAGTTGCAATGGTGGATCAACATATTGACCAACACAAGTGCTATATTTGAATTATATTGTATCTCAAGAAACCACTATGTATTTCCAGGCAAAAAACTGTAGAAATCTTGGCACTGTCAGTTGATTAATGAAATGTATAAGTAGTGATTACGGGGCTAGGAAAGCCACCGCTAAAAGATATATGATATTTCTGATCTATAACAACAGACCTTTGTAATGATATTTTGATTAATACAATTGTTGATCTTTTGAGTATTTTATAGATCTCGATCTTGCCACAATCCTAATAAGGGAGTTGGGCCCACTCTCCTGACTAGGCGCTATTGGATTAGATCTGTCTGTAGGTTTATTTTCTGTTGTGTTATCTCTTTGATGTGTAATGATTTTGGTGTGTTTTTGAACTTGCCATTACACATTATTATGTTATTATTAAATGTTCAATGCTGGGTAGGGAACCTGTGGCCTACATATACCTTGCATGATAGCCTTGGAATAACCAGTTGAGCTCGGGTTGATAATTAATGTGGAATTGGGTGAATTACATGATTCATATCTAAACACCAACATTTTGGCACCGTTGTCGGGGGAGGCTATCGAAGGCACAAAAGTACAACTAGTATTGACCATAGGACCACTCTCTCATCACGGGGAGGGAAGTTTTTCACCCTGCTCCAGGTCTTGAGCATTAGATTGTTTGCTTCTTTCATAGGAACCATTCTCTCGTCCTTGGTAGGGAAGATTTCACCCTGTTCTAGGTCCTAAGATTTCACTTCACTTGAATGTTTTCCTTTTAATTTTTTATTGCATGAACATAGATACAAATAAAAGGGGTAGAGGAAGACCCCAAAAAAGAGGAAGGAAAGATTTGGGTAGAAATACCTATATCCAAGAAATAATTTCAAGATCTGAATTAGGAGCATCATTGCAAGCTGCTGTTAGGGTGAGATCTCATACGAGATCTAGAGGGCAGTCGGTTTCACAACCAGAACCTCCCTCAATAATAGAAGCACAATTCAGGGAAGAAGAAGTAGTAAGCAGAGGGTCAGGAGAACTGAACACTATGAGTTCATAAGAAGAAGAAGACTTGAGGGAATTAATTGCACCATTTGATCGAGGGAGCATTGTTAAATAGACTCAACCACACATTATATAACAAATAAAACCTGTTGAGATCCCAAGTGAATATTGGAAGATATTCATGGCTCCTACAACTTCTTCGATCAAGTTCCCAATTGGAGATATCAGGGGTGATGCACCTATGAAGCCTATTCCTCTGACATCATTACCTAACTTTCATGGTATTTATTCTAAAGATTCAGACACATTTCTATTTGAATTTGATGTTGTCTATCGGGGTTGTGACTATATTTCTGATGCTCATAAATTGAAGATATTCCCCTCCACTTTGAAGGGAACAACTTTGAGATGGTTTATGGGTTTAGGAGGGAAATCTATCACTACATGGGATGCTATGAAAAAGATTTTCCTCGAAAAATATCAAGATTACTACAAATCCTGAGATGTTAAGGAATAAATATTTAATGTTATGTAGAAAGAGGATGAGAACATGGAGGAATTTGTGGAACGTTTCCAATACAGTTTTCAGAGATCAGGCCATAGTGATATGGACAAGGACATCTTGAAAATAATTTTTCTCCGGGCACTAAGGGAGGAATCATTGGAACTTTTGAACGTAGCAGGGAAGGGAGACATATCAAAGGAATATTTTGACACCATCTGTGAATTGTGCATTAAGTGTTCACGTGGAGCTGTGAGGTAGAGGCAGGGGATCCGAACCCTCGCAGTTGGAGGTTTTACAAGTGAAACAAAAGTAGATGGAAGCAGAGAAGTCGATGTCTATTTTTTTCCCTCAATGCAGAAAGAAGCACCTGCTGAAGGAATGTGCACTGGATACTGTTGAGACCTATGTGATATGTGAACATAGCCATTCCACTAGCACCTGTCCATCTCTTCCTAGGATGAAGGTAGTTTTTTAGGGAGCAAATGAAGAAGTATATCAACTATACTTCTTGGGATCAAGGAAACCATGACAACCATGACCGCAGAACATGAATCAAGGTATGCCTCAAGACCCTTCTCAATGTTTTAATAATCTGAATTTTGGGCCTCATTCTGTACCTTTTTCACCTTCATGGCCACAGTCTTGTCAATATCCAATGCCCTGGAAACCATGGTTCCCTCAGTCTGGTCAAACTCCTTCATGGTCCAAAAATTGGCATGGACTGTCTCCTCCTTCAGGATAATTATCCCAGCTTATGCCACAAGAATAGTTACAACTGCCCTCTAATGCCTCCACCAGTAATCCTCCCCTTCATACAAAATTGGGGGTTCAATAGGTTGAGATGCTTGAGACACTCAACATTCCCGTATACAGTATTGCCACTGCAGAATTTAATGAATTAAATCTCTGTTTCAGTTGGGTGGTAAATACTTAGACTTCACTAATAATTGTTCAACATGCTGTTGATGCAGTCTCAGAGCTAGAACCTAGGAATTTTGTTGGAACGATTGGGGATGAGTCAACATAAATTCCTATGTAACAACAAACCCCTTCTCAAACAATTGTTACTAGAGGATGTTAGACTAGTCCACCTTATCTGGAGAGACAATCCTTGAGAAAACAGAGTCCTCATCCTGAATTTGACTTTTTAGGGGAATTGCAAATTTTATTTGTCAAAATCCCCTTACTTTAGGCTATGAAGGACGTACTGATTTATGCCAAAACAATTAAAGAATATTGCTCTAAGGAACCTGGAAGAAAACCAAAGGATCCACTCACTATTCATGTTATGGGAAAATTATCAGATATAATGTTGGGGAAGTCTATACCTGTTAAGTAAGGAGATTCAAGGAACCTGATTCTTACAATACATATTAATGGGGTTGATATCCCAAATGTGTTGATAGACTTGGGGGCAATAATTAATGTTATAACTTCTGCAACTGTGATTACCTTGGGTTTGTGAAACCTTAAACCAACTCCCACCATCCTAGAATTGGCAGATTGATATACTATAAGACCGGTAGGGAAGTTGGAAGATATAACTATTTTGGTAGACTCATGGTAGTACCCTGTTGATCTTTTAGTATTACATACCCAATCCCCATCCGGTGGGCATACTTTTATTTTAGGAATACCTTGGCTTGTGACTGCAAATGCTTACATTGGGTGTCAGTTAGGAAATATGGTAATATCCAATGGGGAAGTTACAAAGAATATTATTCTTTATCCCCCTGCAGAATTGAGTTCATAAGATAAACCAGGATTTACCTTAACACAAAAACCTCTACCTACAAAAGGGTTCGAACCTGAAAACGAAGAAATTAGACCATTTTTTACTATTGGTGAGGCCCTCTATTTTAAGGATGAGATAGAAGATGATGCCATTAGTACTTTTATTAGCAACCCCAACTCTGTTTCCAGTTCAACCCACTAGCTATTAAAATATTTTATGAGTTGCAATGGTTAGGAAGCTATTGAACCAGAGAGTGATGTTGAAAACGTTCCTAGAATTTTACCCCGTAATAGTATTCCTGTAGAAATTGAACCAGGGAAGACATTGAACGTTAATCTTGACCTTTCACCTTCCCAGTCTGAACAATTACTAAAAGTCCTCCTGGAATAGAAATAAGCCTTTACTTGGGAATATACACACATGAAAGGGATCCTTGTTGATTTATGTACTCATCACATGTACATTAAAGAATAATGTCGATCTGTTAGGCAACCACAAAGAAGAATGAATCCTGCCTTAAAGAACATTATCAAAGATGAATTACAAAAACTATTGGATGTGGGATTTCATTCAATGGGTATCCCCACTAGTCATTGTTCTGAAAAAGAATGTCAAGTGGTCGATTTGTGTTGATCACTAGGAATTGAATGAAGCAAATAAGAAGGATCATTTTCCCTTACCTTTTATTGACCAGGTCCTTGATACATTAGCTAGAAAGAAGTTCTTCTCCTTTTTGGAAGGATTTAGTGGGTACAACCAGATCCAAATAGCCCCTGAGGATCAAGATAAAACTACCTTCACATGCCCCTAGGGAATATTTGCATATTGAGTCCTCCCATTCGGTCTCTATAATGCATCTGCTACCTTTCAAAGAGAAATATTGGGGATTTTTTTTTTTTTTTTGATTTAGTAAATGACAGTGTTCAAATCTACATGGATGACTTCACCCCATATGGGGATTATTTTTAAGGAGGTCTATAAAACTTAGAGAAACTACTTAAATATGTAAGAAAACACATGTTTCTCTTAGTACAATAAAATTCCATATGATGATGAAGGAAGGAATAATGTTGGGACATTTTCTTTCAGTTGCATTAATTCGGGTTGATCCTACCAAGGTAGAGGTAAAATTAATTTTTCCTACACCTAAGACACCGACGCATGTACGTAGTTTCATCGGTTATGTTGGCTATTGTAGACATTTTATAGAAAATTTTCAAAGATAGAATTTCCATTTTTCAATGTTACCTAAGGATGTAGAGTTTGTGTGGATAGATGAATGTGAAACAACCTTTGAGAAAATCAAAGAACTAGTTTGTAAAGCTCCAATATTACGAGGTCCTGACTGGAAACTCTGGTTTCATATCTCTATAGATGCTTCTCACACAATAGTAGGGGCAGTCTTGGGTGTATAGAACAACGTGGCAGAACATAACATGATTTTCACCATACGAGCTTGTCTATCGTAAATCCACCTATTTCTAGTGGAATTCGAAATTAAGATGCTCAGGATAGCCGTTGAAGTAGGTTTGTTTCTTTAAGAAGCCCAGAAACAATGACTGGAATAACTAAATGAGTTGGATGAAATTCGTTTGGTGGTTTTCCAGAAAACTGCTGCATTTTAGTAGCAGTGAACTAAATGGCATGATAAATTTATCAAGAAAAAGGTTTTTCAAAGAGGAGATTGGGCGTTGCTCTATAACTCTCGGTTCAAATATTTTGAAGGAAATCTCTGCTCTAGATGGACGAGACCATATGAAGTTGACACGATGTTTGATAACGGGACTGTTAGACTCGTAACAATCGATGAGGCACATACTCCCCTGATTGTAAAGGGAGATCGCCTCAGATATTATCACCATCCAGTTTCCAAACACTCCTTTATTAAACATCTCCCTAATAATTCTGGTTTTGAAATTGTTAGTGTAGAGAATTCTTCCTCTACACGTCTTGTTTAATATATATATATATATATATATATAATATATTATATATATAATATATATATATATATTATATATATATAGATATATAATAAAATGTTGTTAGTACTCTATCATTATTTTTCTTGCAGGTACTTTGTTGGTTCTGCTACACCACTGGTGTTGTTACTCCTCTGGTGCTGATAATCTCTGAATGCTAATTTCGTCTAAGTACTTCACTGGTGTCGTTACTCCACTAGTGTTATTACTCCTTTGGTGCTGTTACTATGTGAATGATGATGTCACCTAAGTATTTCACTGGTGTTGTTACTTCTCCGATGTTGTTACTCCATTTTTCGTGATTTCATCTAAGTACTCTGGTGTTGTTACTTCGTTCAACATGATTTTGTCTAAGTACACTGGTGTTGTTACTCCGTTCATTGTGATTTCTTCTAAGTAAACTCGTGTTGTTAGTCCTCTGGTGTTATTACTCCATTCATCATGATTTCATCTAAGTACACTGGTATTGTTACTACTCCGGTGCAGTTTACTCCATCAAGGTAAGTCGCCAGGTGTGTCCCCAACTGAATTCTTGGATTTGATTGACATTTCACCTATGACATGACTAGACATGAACATGGGCGGTCATCCATTAGTTGGGGGGAGGTACTATATTAATGTTAAATGTGTCGTATTTAACAATAATAATGATTCATCATCATTTTTGTTGAACCTAATGCCAACTTGTATATTCCACATTAACATTTTGATCCCCACCATACCTTGCGCAATTATACATATGCATTGGAACTTGAACTATGCTGATTGTATTGAATTATGTTCCTTTCCAACAGATGCTAATAATTACCATTTTTTTACCATAATCCACCATGGATTTTTCAAAAATATTCGCTTAGATTTCTCTTTCATTGCATCCCTTGGAACATCAATCCCTGTCATCGAAACTTTACCAGTGACCACTCTCCTCAACGGTTTTGCTGCTACTCCGAGTGCTGCTACAAAGAAACTTGAAGAATGGGTGGGCCAGTTCTTAGGCATGAACTCAAAGATACAGTGCAGGTCCAGTGCCATCTGAATGTACGGTAGGTTTTTTAGAATGCGGGGTGGCATACCTATTTTGAGAGGTTGCAGGGATTTGATAAACCCATTATAGTCAAATTCACATTGAACTTAGACAGGAATTATTCCAGTTTGAGTTCATGGGCCGGACATTCCTATCACAGAGGAATTTATTTTGACTGTTAGCAGATTACCGCAAGGTGGGTAGAAATTATTCGCTCGGAAATCTCCTCTACCAGAATTTCCAGAATTATTCTTAGGCAGGGGAGGCTGTGGTTCAAAAGGGAAGAGGATATGATGGGAAGTCCTTGCCACATCCATTGGTTGAGATTGCATATTTTATGGTGCGATACATCACTTGTGAAGGGAGGCTTGCTTCCCTGTTCAAATACCATTTAAAACTTCTTGCATCTCTTCGGTTCTGTCATGTGGATTCTTTGGATATGCCACATTTCTTATGGAATAATCTTTAGTTAATGGAACGGTCTACTCATCAATCATGAAAACCATTGGTGGTCCTCACAAACCATGGGCTTGTTAGGCTGGTGGTGGTGCATTCCCTATCACAAACTTCTGTGGCTTGGCCACAATTCACTGAATCGGCAGAAGAGGAACTTGCGGCCATGCTACTAGCAAGAGAGGAAGATGGATTAGTGGCAAAAGAAGAAGCCAAAAATGACGTTGCTACATAAGAACCAATGTCGAATTCTGAACAATTGGAAGCATTGGCGACAGAGTAGGTTGCAGCAGAATCACCGATAGAGAAAGGGGCTGTAGATGGTGTTGTTACACAAGAACCAATCGACTGCTGACCTGGAAGAAGAAGAAATAGAGGTAGAAGGGGGTGCAAATAACACTGCTACACAAGAACCAGTGTCGACAACCGAACTGGAAACATGAGAAATGGAAGTGGAAGGAGGTGCAGTCGATGTTGTTCCACAAGAACCAACATCGACCACTAAGTTGATGGAAGAATTGTCGACAGTAGAATAAATTGTAGGCGAGGATGTTACATAAGAACCAACGTCGCCTGCCAAAGTGATGGAGAAACCAATGGAAGAAGTGGAAGTCATGGTCGACGCTATTACACAAGAACCAACAACGACTCCCTAGTAAGCGGCCGAAACGGAAAAGTAGGTGGCACAGGAAAAGGAGAAGGAAAGTGCAGAAAAGCCAGGGGAAGGAGAAGGAATTAAAGCGACAGGTGCAAAAAGGTTGGAGATCGAGGAGGATATTCCTAGTTCTCCATTTTTTGCCTCCCTTCCAAGAGGGGCAAGAAAATTTCGCACCACTAGACGCTCGATGAAAGAAAAGATCACTCCCTCGATACTGAAATTTGTAGGGACAACTAGAGGCATCATTGTCAACACTGTCACACAAGAACCAATGTCGACTGGTGGACAAATTAGACAAATAGAAGACTGGTGGTCGAAACTATTACACAAGAACCAGTGTTGACCGAGGGGCAAGTTGAAAAAACTATGGCTAGTTCTGTTTGCACAGAGTTGATGGAGGAAAATGTTGATGTTGGTATTGACCACCAAGGGCCAGAACCAAATTTTGAGCAAATAGTTGAAGAAACTAGGGCTGGTGTTGTTTGCACAGAGCCATTGGGAGAAAATGTTGTCGTTGGTATCGACCCACCAGGGCCAGAACGAATTTTTGAGCAAATGGAGGAGGATAATTGAAAAATAGAGTAGCCAAAGCATCCACAAGAAAACGGTGCCAAAAATGTTGCTTCGCAAGGGCCTACAGTGGATCCGAAGTCATTTAGGGAAAATGTAGAGTTTTCAAGACCTATGGAGGAAGATGCTGGGGCCGCCCCCTGAGTTGAGGAGCAGAGAGAGGAAATAAGGGTGAAGAAGGAACCGGTGGATGAGTTTCCAACATCAACCCACTAAATCCAGCACAAAGAGAAGGTCCCCCATCTAAGAAAGGTATCAATCATAATTCAAAGAAAATATGCAATTAAAATTAGAGATTATTAAGTTAAGGAAGCAGGGGTTACGCTTACGGAGACGGGTAAGGAAGAACAAGAAGAATGTCGGTCACGCTACTGCGAATCCTAGAGCTGGAACCACTTCAACAATAGTACATACCAAACCATTGTCGCATCTAATTGAGTCGCGAGAATTCTTGTTCACCGTTGAAATTCAGAAATGGCAGGCTACCGCATCTCGTCTTCAACGGGGGTTTATCCCTTTGGAAGCCCACTGAGAAGGAGTGAGAGGAATTCAAGAATAAGCTACGAGGTTAGTGAATGATTACATGACCCAGATGGAGAAAGCTAAGAAGCAACAGGAAAAGAAGAAGAAAAGATTTGAGGAACTAGAGGAACAAGTGCAACTACCAAAGGCTCATAAAGATGAAATGTTCTCTCTAGCGTAGCAGGTAATGGCGTGCCAACCTCCTGCTCATAGTTATGCTCTATTCCTCCATGAACAATATATTTTCTTCTATTTGGAGAGCATCCATCGAGAGATAAGTCACGAAATCGAAGATCTGATACAGTTTCTGCGGATCCTAAAGGGTCAAAATATTCTGAACTAACACTTTATGTGCGAAATCTACATGCATGATTATTTTATGGGGATCGATCAATCCTTCAATCCAGTGTTATATGTGGGGGATATTCAGTTGAGAGCCTTCACCTTATTCATACTTAACCAGGTTAAGTGGAAGAAAGCCTTCGACACATTCGAGGAGAACCAAGCGAACATGCAACTTATAGTTCAGGTAGACCATTGTCAGGTTGTGAATATTTTTAACAAACATCATACCTTATTGGGAATAGAAGGATGAGAGGGTCAAATTGTGGAAACATTGAAGTGGTGTGCTGACATGTCTACAAAGGAAATTTTTACTTGTCAGGAGGAGGTTTGGGCCGGTTGTCAGAAATGATGGGTGTTGTCATCAACTGTAGTGAGGATACGCGAACCTTTTGGGCCCCCTAATTTTGTTCAGTATTTGGATAGAGTACCACAATATATCACATGTATTCAGACCTGTGGGGCCTGATGGATGGATCTGAGATTTCATTTTCCCACTATTTGGTTGCTGGCTGAGCAGTACGCACTAGCTTACGTGATACACAAGGATTGGTTGAAGGAAGTCCTTCACATATATGGATACAAGGTTCTTGGAACATATATGGCTGCGAAGTATGACCTTTCATAGCTCCATGCTAAACACAGTTGCTCTAACACAAATCTGTGCAGGAGACGAGCTGCATGAGGACATGCAGAAAGGCTAGTTTGGGGGAGATTTTGGTTGCTAATTTTGCCTAAGTTTTACCCACCTTTTTATCCCTTTCTTGTATTCATTTCATGCCCTTGTTGGTTGATTTGCATTCTAAACAGTGAAGGTACACCTACTATCATGCCTTTGTGAATTATTAATCAATGAAGCGTAGTCATAGGGGATTATTGCCTAAAGCGATTGCCAACATAAGTTTTCGTGTAGGTTTGGAGGAATGATGATCAACGGCATGATTCAATGTATGATGACTATTGAGCTGGCAGCGCTATCTTTGGATATCAGCTGCAACGATGGATCAACCTATCGACCAATAAAAGTGCTATCTTTGAATTTTGTTATATCTCAAGAAACCGCTATGTGTTTGCAAGTAGACAATTTCCGTAATATTCGACACTGTCAATTGATTAATGAAATGTATAAGTATTGATTACAAGGTTGGGAAAGCCACTGCTAGGAGATATACAATATTTCTGAGTTGTAACAATAAACCTTTGTAATGATATTTTGATTAATACAATTGCTGATCTTTTGACTATTTTATAGATCTCGAACTTGCCATAGCCCTGATCAGGGAGTTTAGGCCCACTCTCCGAACCAGCCGTTGTTGGATTAGATATGTGCGTAGGTTTATTTTATGTTGTATTATCTCTTTGCTGCGTAATGATTTTAGTGTGTTGCTTTGAGTCTTCACTTGTTGTTACACATTGTTATGTTATGATTAAATGTATAATGTTGGGTAGGGAAATTATGGCCTGCATATAACTTGCATGATAGTCTTGAAATAACAAGTAGAGCCCTGAGTTGACAATTAATGTGGAATTGGGTGAATTGCATGATTCATATCTAAACACCAACAATACCGACAAATGATTAGCTCAATCTAGGGACACATTGATTGGGTTAACAATATTGATGTTGATAGAAATATTACATACTCTTATGAAAGAGCATGAAAGCAAAACCTTGTTATGAAGAAAGAAGACATGAAGGCTTGTGTAATCAAATGTGAAGAAGTTTGGCTCCATAAGATGTTTGATGAACTATTTGATGACATGTTGGATTCAAAGTTGTATCAATATTTTCAGAGAACCAGGAAGGTTTCATCTCATTATGACGTGATTCAAATAGGAGCTAAGAAGCTACAACAAGGTCTCCATAGAATAACAAGTAGCCAATGTATTGATGGGTATTTTTGACAAGCTGAGGCTTATGGTTATTTCTACCTATTTAAGAGGAAGTGAGAATCTCCTCCCTAGTTGAGAGGGAGTGAGGGTGGAAATCATGTTCTCCATGTGTCATGCACTATGGCCAGGACTAACAACCATAAGCCTAGTGAAGGTACTGATGGGGAGAATGGTGGATTGGATAAGCATTTGGGATTGATATTCTTTGAGGATTTTTATTCTAAGATAAGAATAGTCCCGAGGACTGATATTCTTTGAGGATGGGTATCCATGATAAGAATAGTCCTGTAAGGATATACTTGGTGAACATTTGGATGCTATATGTGCCTAGAGAGGTGGTGGTGTCCAAATTTATGCTTCCCAACATTGTGCTCTAATCTAGTTGAGAGATAGAGTTTGTAGTAAAGGCCTTTCTATTTTTGATAATGTTGGTTATGATGATGCTTATCATTCTGAATCCCTTCTTATGAGAATATTTAAACTTGAGAGTATGTTGTTGTTTCATGATGAATACCTCCCTAGTTAAGAGGGAGTGTTGGAAATGTAACTAGTGTTGCTCTTCATAATGAAATTCAAATGCATCATTGATGTATTTATTATATTAATTTACTATTATTATTTGATTTTTAGTAAAAGCATGTCCTTCATGCTTATAATTTCAATTGAGTCAAAATAAAATTTATTATGAGTCAAAGAAATGTGTTTGAGTCAAAGTCCCATTTGGACTTATTGTAAGAAAATGGAACAATGATTTTATTTGAGTCGAAGAGTCAAAATGCCACCACAAGACTAGGTCAACTTTCCTTGGATAAGTCGAACTGAGAGGTAGCTATTCGATCCTCTTGGAAAACTATAAATACAATATAATTCGACCTCTTGGAAGCCCACTCATCCACTGACATCATCACATCGATTTTTGTGCTAAAGAAGAAGAAGAAGACAACTGAATTCAAATGAGAGAGAAGGGAGTCAAAGGAGGAAAAGAAGATGAATTTTATGCCCTAGTTCTACTCACATGTGTGAATTTTTCTAAGGTATTGTAGGCCCAAAATTTTAGGTGTCAAAATTACAGGGGGTCAAAATTTCAAGAGTTCACCAAATTTCATAGATTTGACCAACATTGACTTTGACTTGATATGAGGAGACTTGGAAGAGGGTTGACTTGGGTCTTTGCGGCAATAATGGTCTTGGTATTTGGTCTTGGATGTCTCCCTTTGATATGATTTTATAAGAATAGGATTGTTCGGGTTTCCCGTTGTGGATTTTTTCCTTGGATTGAAGACTAATTTCTTGTATCCTTTGTCTCTTTATGATCTTCATGTTTTATACATTTTGGTAATTTTTTGATGAAGAGAATATAAATTTAATAATAAGTCATCAAACATTCACAAGTAATTATTAAGTTAAGATAAATCAAGCCTTATCTACCAACATCTTGGTTTCTCAACATCTTCTTCTATTTAAAATTTTGTTCTATTTTGATAGCATATCGTTTTGATATGTTGAGTGAGGAGATGTATGGGAACTACAATTCTATCTGGATGTATTTGTGTAGATATCCATGATACTTGAGCACCAGATGTCAGTCAGAGTCTTTGATACCCATATTGGTGCACAAGGTATGAGATATATTTGTGAACTCCAGCACTACTTGGTCCCTTTTCTACCATAGTGTAGTCCATCTCATGTATTGGTCTTTGTAGCTTCCAACAGGGTAATATTGTTCCTTAACAACATCCCTAAAAGAGTCCCAAGTGGGTGTGACTAAAAATAATGTTGATTCCTCCATGGCCCTCTGCTCACAGTAAGTTTCCCACCAATCCTTGACATGTGTGGGAACATTAAAGAGTGAAAAGTAATCTTTTGTCAATCGGAAAAAATGTGGACCAAAAAATACCTTTTTACCATATTTAACAATTTATTTAAAGCATCCACATCTATTTGGACTTCAAATATAGGACTAATGAAATTAAATTGTACCTTAAATGGGGCGATGCCTCTAAAGTGGCCACTAGATGAAGATGTATCACATATTGGCATCCATCAAAGGATTTGGGAAAAACTATCCATCATTTCATTCCTTTGTCACTTAAAGGATTCTTTGAGAAAAAAGTTGATAAGATCTCTTGTTTCCTTGTCTTTCTTTTCTTCTACTATGAGAGGTTTTCAGGGTTGGTAAGGATCATCCTACAAGGGCTTAAGCAACTCAAATCCCAACTTCTTATCCCAACCTCGTTAGGGACATGCATAGAAGAATAGATAAAGAAAAAATCGCTTTATACCACTTATATGAATTTATGAAGGGAGAAAAATAATGTAAATATTATAACCAAACACAGAGATAAAATGAAACTTGACTTCTATTAATAAATGAAAAATTCTAAAACCGTATAATTGTAGAATGAAAACAAACTAGCTCGAATGGTGCTGGCTTATTTGTGAGAAGAGATGTGACGGCTACTTGTCTTCGCCAAACTGTGTTACAATGAGGCTCGAAAAAATTTATATCATAAACAAGCAATGAGAAACCATAAACATCCAAAAACCTAATCCTAGGAGATGAAGCGCTAAAGGATTATGGTCCCCTGATGGGGTAAGTTGGAACATCAAATCCCTAGGGTCGTAACCTTGATATGCAATATCCATTTGGTGCACTTGATATCATGTTGAAAGTTGTATCTGAGAAGTACATTTTATAACTATTGAAGGGAGTAAAAGATTGCAGTTGGCACATTTCACCAAAAAAAAACCATTTAGGGCCTCAAAATGGCTTCGAAAGTTCAGGACCTAAAAACTGTTAGAGAATTTGCCAAAAAAGAAAACCATGCTGTAAGCCAGTTGGTAGGTGAGTGGCCACCATTATCCACATGAATCATTGATTGACCCTTGAAGGTCATGGTATGGGGTCACCATTGATCTTTGATACTTTGGGGCATAAGGAATGGTCACACAAAAATACTTTGATTTAACTCAACTTATCTCGATGGATGAAGAAACGATTTTCAAGTCCTTAAAAGATTGATTATGAATTTGACATTTTAATGACTCAAACTTTCATCCAATGAATTCAAAGTATGATGTGGATGAGCCATATTAGGTGCATAATGTTGGAAAAGGTAACTAGGTTCAGTCTTCATTTAATGTAATTGAGTAATCTTCTAATGCACTTGTCAAAATAATAAAGAAAATTATTATTATTATTATTATTACTGTGACTTATTAAAGCATGGGTTTCATGCTTGGGTCACTATATTTTCAGTCAAACTCCCCATTTAGGACTTCTAGGATTTATTTAGAATCAATAATCATTTTACTTTTTAAGACACCCTTCTTGCACTTTTAAATCATGTAAAAAGGTTAAGTATTGAGTCAAATGTAATTTATGATTCCTCCACATCAAGCCGACCTAGAAGAGATCAAGTTGGCCAAAGGACACTAATTTGACCTCACATGAAGTCTATAAATACAAGAAAGTCGAATTCATTTGGAGAACTTCATCTCAAACAAGTTTGATATATCTAAGGAATATGGGAAGTGTGAAGTACGAAGTCGGGAAGTCAAAGGAAGTGCGAGTTGGGTGGAGTCTAAGGAGAAGCAGAAATACAAAATTGTGGTGCCTCTCTCTCTCTGTTTGGTGCCCTAGATTGGGAGATCGAAGTCTTCCAAGTTTCACTCATGCCAAAAGTTGCTGCCTAGTCGAAGTTACTAGAAAGTAGGTTGAAAATCTGAGAAGTTGACTTGGTGTGGAGGGAAGGTCTGGTCTTTGTCTAGGGTGAAGAGTCTCAGATAATACTATTGAAAGGAATAATTTTCTTGACTGGATTTTCTCCTCAATGGGGGTTTTTCCCTGGCATAGTGCCTACATGTGGTGTCTATTGTTTTATACGCTTTCTCTTTGGTAATTTCTTGATGAACTAAAAGAAATAAGATATAAAGAATTGCAATAACAAATCAAGAACATCACAAGTAATTATCAAGAATAAGAAAATCTTTCTGATTTTCTAACACCTAATGAGACAAATCTAGGAGGGGTGATCAAAATATTAGATGTGCAAGATTTGTTGGAATAATAGGGTGACTTTGGTTTTTGGATGACCCCATAGACTCCTATAGTTGAACATAAGAAGCTCCCTACAAAACTTGAGCTTGATTCCTTTGTGAGAATATCTAATACAAGGTTTTGATACCACAGATGAAGGAGGTTTTTTTTGTCCCAAACTTAGTGGCCACATGAAGGATACAGGTTATAACCCATTTCAAGATGCTTGTGTCAATAGTTTAAATGACGTGCCCCATAGAAAAACTACCCTACTAAAAGAGATGGTTGGAACATTGTAATACACCTGGTCTACGCTTGTAGCAAGAGAGTTTAAGTTGAAATCCTGCTCATCTATATGTGGTACACATGATTATGAAAAAGTGCAATAAACACATATATAAGCATTATGTGACTTGCCACACAAGTAGAGCAATTAGCCAATAGCTAACTTGAGCAAGTCTCATGACTCAATGATAAAGAATAATCATAATTTTAGATGTTAGACTTTTGTGATCCATATTGCAAATGTGAATGTCTTTCGGATTAATAACATCATTAGGATTTGATCTTTGAATAATTGAAGTGAATAATCATAATTGATAGACGATTATAGTTTTCATTATGTATTTATGTGTCTTAAATACTCTGAAGGAAGGTTCTTATATACATGCATGGGGTGTACATATTTACAACTAATGGGTCTTTACAAAATATGATGATTGTCCGCGATCATAATATTAATATGCCTAGTTAAGCATCAAATAATAAAGAAGTCCCAAAATGTGTTTCTCATCTGCACTTCTCTGACTTTGGTTTCTCACTGAACCCTTCTATCATTTTATGTAATTATTATGCTGTTTAATTATAGAAACAAATAATCCAAATATCCAAATAGTAAAGAGTATAAATATACTTCACAAAGATATTGCTTTGCTTTCCATTCATTCATGGTTTGATATGATATGTTTTTATTTTATTTAAATAAAAAATAAACATTTTATAAATAATTTGGGGAAATCAGTGAAAACAGAAAAGTAAAGTTTATTTACTGTTTTTTAATAAATATTAAAAATAAAAATTGATTAATTTTTTCAATTTTTATTATAATTTGTAATTCATTTCATAAAATTTAATAATTATATATAAAAAAATTTAAAATTAATGAAAATAAATCACATTAACATTGTGAAACACAATTAATTTAACTATAACAAATAGTTAATATTAATTAAATCATAATGAAACATCAAAATTGAATATTCACTCTAACAAAAACACAATTGAATATTCACTCTAACAAAAACACAATTTAATTGAATAAGCAAAAATCAGTCACAAAAATTATAGAAACAAGGGAGCCACTGCCGGGGTCTGCCACAACAACAATACGAAATTGTAATTATAATTGAATTTCTGGTTTTTAAATTGTTTAGAAGCTAGCTGGTAGATGGGTTTTATTTGTACCATGCATTGATGCATAGCTGAAACCAAAAGCCCGGATGATATTGGCAAGCCATTGCCATCTTCCGAGATAGGTCCTTCAATTAGCACGACCAGTACAAAGAGCGTTCTATCCACTTGCTATCCTTTTTAATGAGGTTGTTTGTTCCAATTTCCACCCCTTCATGTTTCCACCATATCATTCACCCTATTCGCAAGTCAAGTTTCATTAAATTATATCCGACAACAATCAATCTTTATGAGTCTGATTGGTTTGAGAGGAACCGTTAGATAGCTAGAGGCCAAGCCAGGCTCAAGCGGGACTACTAGACAAGGCATCACATATTCACTGTTTGAACTAGCATTTAGGAAGCTAGACAGAATCGCTTGAAGCTCTACTGCTTCTGTGTTGATTTTATGAAGGCCTTTCACCTATATATTAAACACTGAAAATATATTATAACCAATAAAATATTTAGAAAACAACTTAACGAAATACTAAAAAAAATATAAAAATAAAACAAATTTACTATAATAAAACAATTCACCACAATGAATTTGTGATAATCTTTAATCAATTTAAACTTTGAAAAATGATCATTCAGTGTCCATGCCTAAATGAGCTTTGAGTAAGTTATTAGATCTTATTACATTCAATCAAAACTATGACCAAACCAAAATGGAAAACGACCAGTCCTCGTTGATGGTTGAATTACCTTTGAATATGCTTATGTGATGTAACAAGTTCATCCATTATAAAAGTCAGCGAAGCTTGCGATGATCAATCACAGAAAATAAAATAACTCTAATTTTTTATGTTTTTTTTTCTATAAGTATAGATTTATTTTAAATACAAAAAATTCAATTTCTTTACTAGTCAATTTTATACTAAACTGTAAAATAAACTTTAAACTCAATAATTATATAATTTATGATCAAATTTTATATATTATAACTTTTTACCTTTATACTAAAGCATGGTTTCAAATACAGATTCAGTATGTAAACAGATTGGCTTTACATATTTTTAACAAAAATATTTGAAAGGGTTTGATATCCCATAAAGGAAATTATCAGATCGGAACGCCAAATCCCGAAGCTAACCACTCTATCAGAAGGAAGAAGGCAGTCCATTATTATATAATAAATATCATAGGAACAGTCCATGTTTTACAGCAGCAATAACAAAATGCATTTCTGTTACATGAACTAGAATAGAGAAAGATGGCATTAGACCAGTCCTAAATTTTGAAGTTCCATTTTTTAGTTTTTTAAATGTTTTGAAGTGAATAAAAATTTCAAAATGTTAATTGGGACAAGCAAAACATAAATAACAGTACACTAGTAAATTTGGTGTACAGGGATTAAGTTAATCATTATAAATTTGAATGACTAATTATAAATATGCAAGTTCAATCAGGTTGATTCAAGATAAAGCAATCCACTATTCAAACCTGTAAAGTATTGCTGCTGATTATGAGAAGAGTTGTTCCCTGAGGATGGTCAATTATGTTTCAGCAACTTCTGTTTCCAGGGTTTGGTCATCAATTGCTACCAAAAAGTCCCAGGAAAATTTCTTAGATATTAATAATAAATCGCTTCTGTATATAGATCTAAATTTTTCATCAATCCATATTGAACTTTATATATTATGCATTTGTAGTAGGGTTTCATGTTGCTGCAGGGATCGAACTTTGGACATTTTTAAAATCAATATCATCATAAATCCCAAAACGAAATAACAAGAGAAAAAAATTTAACACTTATACATCTGCAGAAAACTTCAGTTATCAAAATTTAACTTAGACAAGTTGAATAAATTAGAAATTTTAGAATAAACTTACATGTAACCTATCCCAAAAAAGAATTATCTGCATAAAACTTGAGTCATCAAATTTTAACTTGACAGGCTGAAAAAATTTGAAATTTCAAGCCTCTATTAGACGTTTCATCCGCTCTATAAGCCGGTTACAAGACGTTAATGAAAGCCAATGAAACCTGCCTGTATAAAACTATGGATAACTACAGTAGGCCACTTTGAGATCTTATCTAAAACTTGGAGCAACAATTATATCGCAAACCTTTTGAGAACTGCAGCAAATATAACACGCAAGCACTCTACGTTTTGAGAACTACAACAAATCAAACCCGGAAACCCTTTTCCATATCGGGTACCTTAGAATAAAATGCAGAATCGATTTCGTTTGAATACAGAGACAAACCTCAAGTCTGCTAAATCTGTTATGCACCCAAAGGTATCAATTTTTGGAGGCGCCACACCCAAAATTGCAATGTACAGGGCCACACCTAGAACCATTTCAATTTTCAACACAGTTTCAGATTCCTGAGCCACAACATAGAACCATTTTAACACAGTTTCAGAATATAGAACCATTTCAACGCACAGTTTTAGATTCCTGAGCCACAACATAGTACCATTTTAACATGCAGTTTCAGATTCCTCTAGATGCAGGAGTTCTTGGCGCATTAGATTTAAAGATTAAAATAAATTGACGCTAGTTTGTATTTTTTGTTAGTAACATTTTAACACGCAGTTTCAGATTCCTCTAGATGCAGGAGTTCTTGGCGCATTAGATTTAAAGATTAAAATAAATTGATGCTAGTTTGTATTTTTTGGTGCCATGCTACAGACCATCACATATTCAGGTACACAAAATGGAGCCACAAGAAATTCATCTAATGATATAGTGACACATACCTCGTAACAGTGAGAATGCCAAAGCTTCTGCTCTTCTTCAGGGAGAGCTTCAAACAAACGCTCTGATATGATATACTCCACACCTGAAAATCCCAACAAACATTTGTGCCCAAATTTAACTAACATGAGGATCAACTGCAACTAAAACTTCAGGGAAAAAAACATGGGCTTTCCCCAACTTTCCTATGAGACGTGCATCGCTGGCATCTGAATCATACACAACACACTGCAAGATTGAACCTAGGATAAAATGAACAAGGAACAAAGCTATTTGATGTTCAGAACAAGCGAAAACAGAATTGTTCTGTGGAGGCTCCTATGGCTAATTAATTGTGGCTACCTCTATCATGAAAAACACAAAAAAGGAAGTGCACTTGATGATCAGATTGGTTGATCCCAGACCAAAAGCGAAGAGATATCGAGTACCAACCCTGTTGATCTTAGACCAAGAAGGAAGAGAGGAAGCAAAAAATTGGATCTTTTGTTTTCTTCAGTATTTGTGGGAAGCCTAACAGATGGCTACCATGCCATGAAGCTTGACAAATGGTTAACATAGAGGCTTACACGATACTGTTTTACTGGCCTCAAATTAAAACATAGGAAAAGATAATGATACTTAGAAGCTAGCTTCGAAAGAAAACTTAGAATGATGTTTTAAATAAAATTTAGAATGATGCTTTAAAGTTATCAAATTATGATAACATTGTAACGTTATCACCAACAATAACTAAAATTAAAACATAGGAAAAGATAACGATACTTAGAAGCTAGCTTCGAAATAAAACTTAGAATGATGTTTTAAATAAAAGCTAGAATGATGTTTTAAAGTTATCAAATTATGATAACATTGTAAAGTTATCACCAATAATAACTAAAATTTAAGATAATGTTGTAAAGTTTTTACCCTTCTCACTATAATTAAAAACAAAGCTGCATAAAGACCCTCATTTGCTTCCCCAATTAAACCGCAGGAAAACTTTGTTTAAAATTTACAATCCCCTCCATTGCTCAGCAGCCCGGAAAACTTTGGACAAATGAATAATATAAAAAAAAATATTGTAAAGTTAATACACTTCTCACGATAATTAAAAACAAAGCTGCAATACGACCCTCATTTGCTTGCCGAATTCAAGAGCAAGAAAACTTTGGTTAAATTTTGCAATGCCTCCCGCATTGTTCAACACCCCTGAAAACTTTGGGTAAACAAATGATATGAAAAAAAATCAATGCGATTAATATGCCAGAAAACTTTGTATATAAAAAAGTTACCACAATATTTCCAATATTTCTGTATCGGGCCACGTGAAGGCCGCAATAAGAGGTAGAATATTTTTCAAAAAAAAAATTTGGTTAAAATTTCAGTGAATGACATTGTCAGCATTAAACTTTGGTTAAAATACGTAAAGGCAGAAAAAAGAATCGGTCAAAAGATGAATTAATACAGGGTCAACCATTAATCCATGGCTATAATCTTGCTGAAGGCACAAACTAATAACTAACTTTA
>APFE031535244.1:233824-258735 GCA_000404065.3 Pinus taeda | reverse complement strand
CAAATTATGTTTGCAATTAACTCAACTCGCATTCCAACAATTTTTTTATTTATTATACAACTAGTAAGAGGACAACCTATGAAATAACCAGGAACAAAGTGATGAGCGTCCATCTCCAAGGAGCTCATTTTCGCCAGAACCCAAAGAGGTCATGTAAATTCCCAAAGGGAATGGAAATTTCTTTAATTTGTAAATCTGTATAAGATTAGAATCACTATTTTTTCAGTAATTACATGTGTCTAGATTCTAGTAGAATCTGTATTGTTAGGCTATTTTGGTGAGTTGGTAATTTGTCCAAATAAGCCTTTGTAATTTAAATTTTTGAGATAAATGTCTAATATGATGTTTTAGTTAGGATATTTTCCCAGCCTATGGGAATCATAAAAGGTATTGTATAGTTAGAGTTGGGAAAACTTCCATGGATTAAAGGCTTAAAGAGAGAAAAAACTCTCTAGCATGAAAATAGGAAAGAATGAAAACCCAGTGGAAAGAAACCCCCCAAAAAATAGAATGTAAAAAGTAGAGAAAAGACAACTGCTAGGCAGTCGTGTCCTTCACCCCGAGCTGATCTCGCAGAAATTGAAACTTTTGATCAGTTAATGTCTAGGTGAAGATGTCGACAGTCTTCTCAGAATGGGGACAATACTTCAAATCGATGATGCCATCATGAATTAGTTCTCTAATGAAGTGCATGTGGATCTCGATATGTTTGGTCCATTTTTGCTGCAATGGATCTAAAAAAAAATGAGCATACTCTGATTATCACATCGTATGATAGTTAGACGATGGAAACTAATACCAAGTGATGCCACCTCTACACCAAAACTGGATAAAATCGAAACACCTGTGGCAAGTCTGCTCCAGATTACAATCGACTCAATTCAAAAACCTCTGTTCTTTTTCTTTTTAAATGGAAGAAATCGTGCCCGGAAATTGAAGAAATCGTCTGCAACCGTTCTCCTTGGAAAAAATCGTGCCCGGAACAGTTATACATAATAGTCTCGGTCACAATTAGACTACAGGAACTGTAAAATTAAATCTCCCCACCTAACCATTAAGCTGCATCCGCACCCATAATACTGTGCCGTGCCCATGGATGTAACGTGCAGGCTTAGACGCTGATATTCTGCCGGTTCTCCGTGGTAGTGGTTTCAATATTAAATCCACGCGCAGCTCCATAAAGCTTTAAAGAGAAATCGTGCCGCCATCGGAGGATCGATCCAAATCAACACAAGAAATGCGAGACTTGTCTTTGCCGAATGTGCGACAATGATGTCCTGACGATTGCCGCAAGCTTACAAACCTCCGGTGTTCAACCACAGTTCGCTACTGTAACTTCTGTAACTTATAACATTAAATCTGAATGTATATAAGCTCATCAATATGCTGTCCCTGGAAAGGCATGAGCAAATTCCCAAAGCAACTTTGTCTATATTCCTTAAATCCACGCACAATCATTCTTCAAGACCAGACATTTCGACCATAAATCCTTTCAAGAAAACTGCGCTCATCATACTAGTTTCACCCACGGTTTTCAATTGCAGGCATACATATAAATGATTACAATTTATATAGAACAGTTATTCGGACAACACCACACCTTCCTTCAATTTAATATGCACAATAATTAAGGTAATGACCCTTTCTGCCGCGGACACCTTAATACGCACAGTTCCGCATGTGTCAACCAATATAGCAATACACGCACAGTAAATTAAACAAGCATAAGAGTTATCCATGAACCGTTGTCATAATTCTTATAGTAGTGGACGCCACGATCTATACACACACTCAGCTCCTCGATCTACAAAGGGCTGGCGCCACTGTACTAAATTGATCCTAAAGTGATTAATGAAATTTGCGCTGTGCATATGAACCATATACTCAGGATTCAACCGAATCGCCAATCGATATATAAAACCAGTGAATTCAAAGAACATTTATATTCATACCAGCCTTTAAACGTTTGTAGGGAGCGCGCCAATACAGTTATACGCAGACTTGAGCCACGTTTCACTGTCCACGGGTGTTAGACAGTTCCGCTGTTCACACAATAGGGAAAAAACCCTCGATTCTGCCAGTTCATACCTTAACCAAGACTAAACACAAATTTAACTCATAACCATTACATCAGTTTCGCCATACCGAATGCATAATAAAAATTCAAGCCACCGGTGTTTTCTTTTTATTATAGAACTGGCGGTACTACTCCATTCCTTAAACATATATATACATTGAACAGAATTAACTATAAATTTCACAACTAATCACCAAATGTATATATATAACCTAAAATCAAAACAATCACTTACAAACTTAAGTTGGCCAGATAAGTAGAACTGATGGCCCTTTACAAACAGCCCGAAGGCATCCAACCAAGAAACCTCTCACACTCCCTGCTCTCACTCCCTCCTATTTTCTCACAAAAGCCCTCCTATTTATACAATTTAAAAAAAATCATCTAATTAAATGCTTAATCACTAAAAATCCTCAACAAACCCCTAAATCTCTCAACATCCCTAAAGGATAGGTGTTTATCCCTAAAATCCTTAATTTATTAAATTTCCTCATATCCTTAACCAATTCTCTCATATCCTCTTAATTAATAAAAGGATATTTACAAAATCCTCATCTTCTCCTATTTTAATAACAAATTAATTAATAAAATATAGAAATTGTCACACCCCCTTTATCACTTATTTACAAATGAAAAACATGGTCTTGATGCTCCTGCATCAGACTCCCAATGTTGAAATTGACCATGATCACCTGATCATGTGTTCGGATTTGTGTATGCCTGGATCCCAGATTTTATTTTGTAATCCTTTCGTGTTTGTCGATTGCTTCACTGATGTTGTCATCTGTTGTTGTCTTCCAGGTTTCCATATTTTGTGCTGTAGTGCTCCACTTACTCTGCTCTTGTAATCTTTCACTGTCCTTCTCTTGTTGTCGCTCCTTTTCTTTCTTTCGGTTGTCTTCCTCTGGGATGTCTTTACCATCAACCTCCTTATCAACTCAATTTCTTTGTCCAGTATGTCCTCTGTTTGCTGATTGTTTCCATCCCTTGATTGCTGAATTCTCGTTCTTGCTTGCCCTTCACTTGTTGCTCTAGCTGTCACTATGAATGTTGCGGCCTCCCAATCTTCCTTTCCCTCTGCAACACTCCTTTGCTCGTCACCACCTGAAATTTCATCTGCAATTTCTTCTTGATTATCATTAATGACAACTGCTTTGTCATCCTTCATCAGCAATCTATCCTGGACACTCATCCTCTGTTCTTCCAATTTCCTCCTTTGGAAGTCCAATTCTCTATATAACTCAATAATTTTACTTGGAGTAGACTTTGGAAAGTTTACCCGATCTTCACATGGTCTTTCTTCTGCTAAATCTTCTTTAACATCTTTCAGTAGATGTTAAAGACCTTACGGTCTTGTTTGATGCTTCAATCATCAAATCTTTGGGCTTCCTTGAATCATTCATATGATTCAACTCCTCTAGCTCTTCATCACTTTCAAAAAGTAATGGTCCACTCTCTGGGTAACATAACGAAACTTCAACATCTTCTTCGACATTTTCCTTTTGCTGTAGCTCAACTGTTTCGAGCTTCTCTTTCCTTTGCCTGGCATCTATAACCTGTTCAAGTTCCCTTATTTCCTTTATCAACTGCAAATTTACCTGATGATTCCACTTCTCTTGTAGTCTCCGCCACCTCAATTTCTTCCTCATGACATAACCATGCTTCTGGGTTTCCTCATTTCTTTGCAACATCTCCATTAACACCTCAAGCTGAACTGCTATCTCAGCCTTCTCCCTTTCATATTCCTCTTTGCTTAATTGTCTCTGTATGCCAACTGCTTTGGCATCCTTCTTCTTCTGTCCTCTGCTGTGGTTGATTTCAGAACCTTTGTGATGACTGTCACTAGTCATCATCCTTTCCATCTCTATGAGTTGTACTAAAGCCTCTTCAGCAGCAAGTCCTATCTTGCAACCACTTACCTCACCAAGCCCTCCTCACTCGGTCTTTTGGCAAGCAATCGGTTCTATCTCCGGAACCTCCTTTGAGCACTTCTCTTTGCTCTTCCTGGCTTCAACTCATCTCCGTGTTTACAACTGTATTCCTTATCCAATCTCTATTGGATTTCCTCAAGGTTCTACCACACCTATGTTTCACCTAGAAACTTTCACCAACTTCCTTTATCTGTTAGTTGCAATAATATTTCAATGCAAAGACTACAATATTCTATTCTTCAAAAACATATCATCTTACCAAAATTCAAAACCTGCATTTCCAATTCAGATTTACACACTTCCACACTACATATGTTCCTTCAAACTCAAACTCAAATCTTATATATACGCCTTCAATATCAGATTCAAAGACCAATCAAATAAGTGCGCCCATATTTACATTCAACTCAGAACAAATGCGGATTCCAATATAAAGCTCTAACTAAATAATGCCACAACAAATATTTATTAGATCTGCACTTTCTAACATATCCCAACAGCGCAAGGAATCCACAATAAACCTGGATATGCTAACAAAAGGGATTACCTCAACAACGCCTCTGCAAAATTCTGTCTTAATCCCTTTTCACTGCTCGGAATTCTGGAATGAATTCTCAATTGTGTTTCCTGTAATTTCTTGGACACTCCACAGTCGTCCAACTCCGGATCTCAACCAGATCTAAGGGCGGCGGCATTACATAAACAGCGCCTCAACGTTTCAACTCTATTTAAAAATACCAATCCCTGGTATTTTCAAAATACTTTTCATCTCAACCATTTCATAAGCATCAAATTGTCAAACAATCAATATTCAAATCTGTTTGCACAATCCATATTCCATACCTCATTTATTCAATCACCATTACAATCAGCTCTTGATAAACCGGATAAAATTTTGTTTAAATAATGCCATTGCAAATATTCAAAAATATCTTAACAAACGTCTTTGCAAATTCACCCAACTCTACCTGCAATTAAGTCGAAGTTTAACTGTTCCTTCACGCCTTACGCCTTCAATTTCTGTCAAAAAACAATGCCAGTTAATGCATTCAACCCTTCAATTCCAATTCAAAATTAAACAAACCAATCATTCAACAGAGCCAGGCTCTGATACCAAAAAATGATGCCACCTCTACACCAAAACCGGATAAAATCGAAACACCTGTGGCAAGTCTGCTCCAGATTACAATCGACTCAATTCAAAAACCTCTGTTCTTTTTCTTTTCAAATGGAAGAAATCGTGCCCGGAAATTGAAGAAATCGTCTGCAACCGTTCTCCTTGGAAAAAATCGTGCCCGGAACAGTTATACATAATAGTCTCGGTCACAATTAGACTACAGGAACTGTAAAATTAAATCTCCCCACCTAACCATTAAGCTGCATCCGCACCCATAATACTATGCCGTGCCCATGGATGTAACGCGCAGGCTTAGACGCTGATATTCTGCCGGTTCTCCGTGGTAGTGGTTTCAATATTAAATCCACGCGCAGCTCCATAAAGCTTTAAAGAGAAATCGTGCCGCCATCGGAGGATCGATCCAAATCAACACAAGAAATGCGAGACTTGTCTTTGCCGAATGTGCGACAATGATGTCCTGACGATTGCCGCAAGCTTACAAACCTCCGGTGTTCAACCACAGTTCGCTACTGTAACTTCTGTAACTTATAACATTAAATCTGAATGTATATAAGCTCATCAATATGCTGTCCCTGGAAAGGCATGAGCAAATTCCCAAAGCAACTCTGTCTATATTCCTTAAATCCACGCACAATCATTCTTCAAGACCAGACATTTCGACCATAAATCCTTTCAAGAAAACTGCGCTCATCATACCAGTTTCACCCACGGTTTTCAATTGTAGGCATACATATAAATGATTACAATTTATATAGAACAGTTATTCGGACAACACCACACCTTCCTTCAATTTAATATGCACAATAATTAAGGTAATGACCCTTTCTGCCGCGGACACCTTAATACGCACAGTTCCGCATGTGTCAACCAATATAGCAATACACGCACAGTAAATTAAACAAGCATAAGAGTTATCCATGAACCGTTGTCATAATTCTTATAGCAGTGGACGTCACGGTCTATACACACACTCAGCTCCTCGATCTACAAAGGGCTGGCGCCACTATACTAAATTGATCCTAAAGTGATTAATGAAATTTGCGCTGTGCATATGAACCATATACTCAGGATTCAACCGAATCGCCAATCGATATATAAAACCAGTGAATTCAAAGAACATTTATATTCATACCAGCCTTTAAACGTTTGTAGGGAGCGCGCCAATACAGTTATACACAGACTTGAGCCACGTTTCACTGTCCACGGGTGTTAGACAGTTCCGCTGTCCACACAATAGGGAAAAAACCCTCGATTCTGCCAGTTCATACCTTAACCAAGACTAAACACAAATTTAACTCATAACCATTACATCAGTTTCGCCATACCGAATGCATAATAAAAATTCAAGCCACCGGTGTTTTCTTTTTATTATAGAACTGGCGGTACTACTCCATTCCTTAAACATATATATACATTGAACAGAATTAACTATAAATTTCACAACCAATCACCAAATGTATATATATAACCTAAAATCAAAACAATCACTTACAAACTTAAGTTGGCCAGATAAGTAGAACTGATGGCCCTTTACAAACAGCCCGAAGGCGTCCAACCAAGAAACCTCTCACACTCCCTGCTCTCACTCTCTCCTATTTTCTCACAAAAGCCCTCCTATTTATACAATTTAAAAAAAATCATCTAATTAAATGCTTAATCACTAAAAATCCTCAACAAACCCCTAAATCTCTTAACATCCCTAAAGGATAGGTGTTTATCCCTAAAATCCTTAATTTATTAAATTTCCTCATATCCTTAACCAATTCTCTCATATCCTCTTAATTAATAAAAGGATATTTACAAAATCCTCATCTTCTCCTATTTTAATAACAAATTAATTAATAAAATATAGAAATTGTCACACCCCCTTTATCACTTATTTACAAATGAAAAACATGGTCTTGATGCTCCTGCATCACCAAGCTCAGAAAGGAAATATTGCAACCAAATGGCCTGAATAGTGGCATTGACTGCTCCTCTGTACTCAACCTCTACTAATGATAAAGTAATGACAACCTACTTCTTGCTTGAACAACAAATTGGGCCAAATCCCCAACTAAGTACATAACTGGAGGTGGACTTGTGATCAAGGTTGTCACTAGCCCAATCTAAATGTGTGAATCCAATGAGATCCAAAGAACAATTTTTTTCATAATGAATCCCATAGATGATTGTCCCTTGGACATATCGAAGTAAGAGTACATGCACCTAGTTAGCCTTAATTACCTTCAGTTAAACTCTAGTCTTTACATGTGATGTACACTTAGTTAGCATTAGTTAAATCTAATGCTTACATGTGGTGTGCACTTGGATTTGGTTAGTTAACTCTAGTTCTCACATGTGGTGAATGTGCACATTAACATAACATAAAACACACTTAGCTTTAGTTAGCTTTAATTAGCCTTACTTATTGCATGCACAACTAAGCTTAGTTCCTTTATGTATTGTTTCTCAAATCAATATTCTGTAATGGGATTCATTCTTTGTTCCAATTTTCTTTTTCAATTCTTGCAAGTTTGTGCAATTATTCTTCAGTTAGATCCTTATATATGCTCTAATAATTTTATATGGTATCAGAGCTATAAGGACCTGAAGAAGGTGCATGAACAATATTTTGCAGGTTTGAAGATCAAGAATTGGAAATTGTTCGGAGATTTGATTTATAGATCATAATATTGGAGAACTGCCTCAATTGCTACAACTACAAGGTGAAAGAATGGAGTTCCCATCTTCATATATTCTTACTCCGTATAAATACTTCCAATGGAAGCCAAAAATTTTGCTTCACCTCAGAGGCAAAGGCTTTTATCAGGTAGTTATGGATCTAGAAGTTGAAGCAAATTCCTCCATTGAAAAATCCAAATACTTCAACAGGATGGACAAGGATTTTAGTATTCTATTATTGTCCATATCTTCATCATTATGTTTCCATGTGGACACATGCAACACTCTGAATGAGCTTTGGACAACCTTGGAGAATTTATTTGGAAAGTAGAATGAGATGTGGGCTCATATTCTTGAAATGAGCTAAATTGCTTAGTTCCAAATAGCTTTGAGAACATTCAAGACTTCTTTACGAAATTCAAATCATTACTTCTTCAATTACAGGATTGTAGGATTGATAAATCCAAATAGGAAGGTCAATTGGTCCTCTCTCTTTTGTCTATATTAGGTATTGAATATGTTGTTTTTGTTTCTACATTTCATACAGTTAGACTTGCAGCTGGAGATAAATGGAAAATTCCCAAACTTGATGCATTTATTGAGTCTCTCTTTCATGAGCAGGATAAGCTCATCAAGATGGGCTCATTAAAGTCCTCAAATGCAAATGCACTTTCCATGCATGAAAAAGGAAAGTCCAACTTGAAACCAAATCAACAATCCAAAGGCAAGAGATCCAAATACAAAAATGGGAGGAAATCCAAAACCTCCAGATGTCTCTTCCAATTCCAAGGGTAAGAAGGGAAATAAAGGAAACTCCAAGAGTCCTTATTGTAATAGAGGTTATCATCTTGAATCCTCGTGCATGCAAAAGACAATTGATTTGATGGAAAAGACTCCTCAACAAAATAATATTCGTCATCACATTCCAGAAAGTGCCAAGAAGAAGACAAAGGAAAAACCATTAGAAACAAGAGGTAATGGTCATGCTTTGATTGCTCTTCATTCTACACTGTAATAATGGATTATCGATTCAGGAGCTTCACATCATATGGCTCATTCAAAGAATTTTTTTTCTTCTCTACATGCATACTTGGGACTTCCTATTTTGATGGGGGATAATTATGCAGTTGAAGTAACTTGACAAGGAAGAGTACAATTTGAAGATGGAAGTTTTCAGAATGTATTGCATATTCCAAGGCTTTTTGTTAATATTCATACAGTGTATCGAATGACACACACATGCACCAGAAGGAAAGTGGAATTTACCACGGATTCCATGATCATTTATGATATGAAAACCAACTTGAAGACTGAATCGAGTAAGGTAAATGATAAATCTCGTTTGTATACATTTTCTGATTTTGTTCCTTTGTCAGATTCTATTTTGCTACTTACGCATGCAAATGAAGAAAGTAGGATTTGGCATGAGAGATTTTGGCACTTGAAGTTCAGATATAGGAAACAACTTAGTAAGAAAGGGATGGTTAAAGGATTGTTAACCATTGAATTTTCAAATAGTGTGTTGTAATGGATGCTCTCTTGGAAATCATCCATAAGACAAGTTCGAGAAGGGGCATGCATGGAGAGTCTCTTCACCTTTGGAGCTTGTAAAAGTGATATCATGGGTCCATTTCTAGTACCTTCAATGAGAAAATAAATATATATGTTCTCATTTATAGATGATTACACGAGATTTACTTGGGTTTATTTCTTGAAACCTAACTCTAAATTTTTTCACCATCTAAATCTTTTTAAAGTGCATGTGGAAAATCAGTCTGGAAAATGCATCAAGATCCTTCACAGAGACAATGGGAAGAAATATGTTAGCAAAGATATCCAAAATATTTGTAATGATGATGGCATACAGTTAAAACATACAATTCCTTACACTCCATAGCAAAATGATGTGGTTGAGTGGAAGAATAGTTCTTTGAAATAGATGGCCAATTGCATGTTGGATGTGAGATCTCTTCCATAAAAATTGTGGGTTGAAGCTATGAATTGTGCCTCATACATCCAAAATAGATCTCCTCATAAATTTGTACTGTAAAAACACCTTTTGAGGCTTAGACTGGAATGCAACCTGAAGTCAATCATTTTCACATTTTCAAATCTCGAGCATGGGACCGCATTCCTACAGAGAAGAGAAATGCTTTGGAGCCTTAGAGTAAGGCATGCATTTTTTTTTGGATATTTTGATGAATTCAAAGGGTGTATATTGCTTGATATCAACACTGAAATGATCTTTATCGAAAGGAGTGTAATGTTTGAACAAGATACTTTGCAAGCACCACCAGATGAACTTGTTACAAAGTTCCTGTCACCACTAATTGATGAGTATGCAGATGATATTTCATATCAAAATTTTGATCTAGATGAACTTTGCCTACGACACCTGTTAGACCATTAGTTATTGAACATTGAGATAATACTTCCTCATGAGGTTCAGAAGATTATCGACCACCTTCAACAAAACAAATGGCACAACATGAGTGATCTCTTAGATGATCCTGCCACTATACCTTAGTTTAAGGAAGCTCCACAAGCAGTACTAGCGATGGATTCATGCATACCCATGCATGCTTATATGATGCATGCATCTAATCCACAAAATTATGCAGAAGTAGATGGACATCCATAATGGGAAGAAAATATGGATGAGGAATACAAATTTGTCATTGAGAAATAGACTTGGGATCTAGTTCCTCTACCTTCCAATTGTAAACTTGTTATGTGCATGTGGGTTTATCAGACCAAGAAAGAAGTAGATGGCCAAGTTAGTCGATATAAGGCACGGTTGGTGGCAAAAGGTTTTCAGCAGGTACATGGTGTTGACTATGATGAGACTTTTTCTCCAGTGGAAAAAATGAATTCCATTCGGCTAACTCTCTCCGTTGCAGCAACAATAGGATGGGAGGTGCATCATATGGATGTGAAGAATTCCTTTCTTCATAGTGATATAGAGGAGGAAATCTACATGGAGTAACCACAATGATATATGTAAAATTCATCTCTAGTATGCAAACTAAAGAAGTCTCTCTATGGCCTCAGGTAGACACTTAGAGTGTTGTATGCAAAGATGGATTCCTATTTTCTATCTCAAAATTTTGTATGCTGCAAATCAGATTCCAATTTTTATTTGTTGAAGAAAATTGACTCCTTGTTGATAATAGTACTCTACATAGATGATGTTTTGATAACAGGTAGATCAATGTCTACCATTGTTGAGATTAAAAATGCATTGTATAAGCAGTTTTCTATGAAAGATATGGGCTTGCTAAATTTCTTCCTTGGACTAGAGATCAATTAGAATGGTTCTAGGATTACCATTTCTCAACCAAAGTATGCTAGAGATATTTTGGCATGATTTCACATGAGTGAATGCAAGCCAAAAACCACACCTTTCTTATCAGGGATAAAACTTGAGAATGAAAGAGACACACCATTGGTTGATTGCACATTGTACCGTCATCTAATGGGGAGTCTTCTTTATCTCACTCACTCCCATCCTGATCTCTCATATGTTGTAGGAGCAGTTTCTAGATACATGTAGGAACCACATGAGTTACACTGGAAATATGTAAAGTGCATCCTTCGATATGTCTAGGGGACAGTCACCCATGGGATTCATTATGTAGCAAATTGTTCTTTGGATCTCATTGGGTTCACAGATTTAGATTGGGTTGGCGAAAACCTTGATTGAAAGTTCACCTCCGATTATGTACTGAGTTTGGGATCCAGCCCAATTTGTTGGTCAAGCAAGAAGCATGCTACCATTGATTTACATTAGTAGAGGTTGAGTATAGAGTAGCAGCCAATGCCACTATTCAGGCCATTTGGCTACAACATTTCCATTTTGAGCTTTGTATCAGTTTCCATTGTCCGACTATCATATGGTGTGATAATCAAAGTATAATCAAGTTTTGTAGAGATCTAGTGCAACGAAAACATACTAAACATATCAAGATCTACATGCACATAATTAGAGTACTAATTCATGATGGTATCATAGATCTGTAGTACTGTCCCGTTCTGAGTAGACTACTGACATCTTCACCAAGGCATTCACTGAGAAATGTTTCAATTTCTGTGAGATTATCTCGAGGTGAAGGACATGACTTCCTAGCAATTGTCTTTTGTCTTCTTTTTGCATTATACTTTGAGGGTAGGATTTATTCCCATTTGGTTTTCCCTCTTTCCTCTTTTCATGCATTGTACATGGGTACCTAAAATGGCCTTATTGTCGGGACTCATTCATTTTGCATCACACTCACCTAAGTTATGCTTAAGGGGGGGTGTTGGTGTACATGCACCTATTTAGCCTTAATTAGCTTCAATTAAACTCTAGTTTTTACATGTGATGCACACTTAGTTAGCGTTAGTTAAATCTATAGCTTATATGTGGTGTGCACTTGGCTTTAGTTAGTGTTATAATAGCTACAAATGATCTAAACTTAAACAGGAATGTAACAAATTACAGATATACTCATAAACACAGAGATGAAACATAAAAACACTTCATTTCATTAATAGAAAAATACTGAACTATGCTTACAAACAGAATGGAAATAAGATAGCTCGACGATGGTAGCTTATCTCTGAGAAGAGATGTGGCATCTACATGCCTCTAAACTGAGTTACAATGAGGCTCAATGGCCCTTTTATTATTTAACAATAAGAGAAAACCCTAAACAACAAAAACACTAACCCAAGGAGATGTAACACCGAGAGTTAATGGGCCCCGTTGGGGTTAGTTGGGTAGCCAACTTCCTGGGGTCATAACTTGGTCATATTATCTCTGTTTGATGTGTATGATACCTCGTTGGAAAGATCTCTTCAAGGACTACAACTGCCAACACGATTACGCATATGATATTTATACGAAATTTTCCAAGAAAACGTCGTTTAGGGCCTCAAAAGGGCTCTGGAAGTTTAGGACCCAAAAAACTGCGAAAAATAGTAAACTGTGCTACAATTAAGGAAACTGAAAAATTGAAAGAAAAAATGGTGAGGGTCCAAGTGGAATAGGCAGGTGGCCACCTATATCCACCTGGATCAGTCCTCCCCCCTTAGAAAGCAATGGTCCCCATTGCATTGAGTTCCTCCATGAGATGAGGAAGCTACTGCTGAACTTGGTCCCTAGTGAGCCATTTGCCTTGATGAAGGAGTTGGTTTGCTTTGACAACTCGATATAGATGTATCCTATGTTTCTAAGTGTTCTTAATTTGTATGTCCATGTTCTAATTAGTTGTGGCCTATTCCATGTAGTCCAGGTTGAACTCTATTAGTGTGAGTTGTTTTGCAATGTCAGATGTGTCCAACAATGGTGGAAAGTATTGCTGAAGGTGATCTACATTGAACACTAGGTGCAGACCAAGGAACGGTGGGATGTTGAGCTCGAAGGCATTGTCCCCGATGACCTTGGTGATGGTGTATGGCCCATATCATAGTGGGCGAAGCTTGCGGTGGGGTCCAACAAGGCGCTCCTTCTGCAAATGTAGCCAAACGTTGTCACCCACTTGGAATTTGTGTAGCACTCAATGCTGATCATGGCACTGCTTACACTTAGCATTGGATCTATCCAACATATCATGGACTTGTTGACAGATGTGTTGAATGCACTCAATGAAGCTATTAGCCTTTTCAGCTTCGGACTGTATGTGAGTCGAATCTACCTGAGTGGCTGCAAATGGTATGGCCACATCAATAGGGAATAATGGCTGAAATCCCAGCCCTACCTGAAAGGGGCTATGGCATGTTGAGTTGTGGAGAGCTCTCTTGTAGCTGTGTTGGACGTAGGGGAGACTTTCATCCGATGTGCATGGATGCTTTGAGTTGTACATGCGTAAAATGTGTACGATCATCCTATTGACAACCTCTGTTTGGCCATCAGTTTGAGGATGGAAAGCCATGGAATTAGTGACTTTTGTATCCAGCATCGACTAGAGACTTGACCAAAATGCACTTAGGAATCTGTTGTCCCGATCTGAGAGAATGGATTGTGGGATCCCTTGGTGTACCCACACTCACTCAAGGAATAGCTTAGCAGTGGCCTCTACTGTGATACTCTTCTTGCAGGCCGCCATGATGGCCATCTTAGAGAATATGTCGATGACCAAGAAAATGCAATTTTTGTCGTGCTCAGTAGAAGGAAGGCCCGACATATAATCCATGGAGACAGATTCCCAAGGCCGACTAGGAGTAGGCAGAGGAGTATATAGGCCCTACTTATCGATGGTTGATTTTGCAATGGCATAAGATCTAATGTACTTCTCAAAATCCTGACAAAGTTTTGGCTAATAAAAATACTTCTTCAATACCGCCACGATTTTCTCTACTCCGAAATGTCCAACAATACAACTGTAGTGCACCTCCCAAATCATCTTGGCACACTCACTTGAAGGAACACATATGTGTCCCAAGTGGCATAACAGTGCATCTTGAAGGTGAAATTTTGGAACTTTCTTCCCTTCTAGGAGTGTCTGTTATATGCTGTCGAATTCTGGATCGCTCTTGTAAAGATGCGGCCACCCCAATGTCTCATGCCCACAGGAGTCGAACACAATGATTAGTTCCATGACCAGTAGTCGACTGAGGAAATTAGTGACATGATTGGTGTTGCCCTTCTTATACTTAATGTTCAAATGGAACTGTTGCAGATAGGTGGACCATTTCTGATGACGACCATTCTGCAACTTCCCTTGTGTTTGTATGAAATATAGAGGCCAGTGGTCTGTGTGGATGACTGTTTCCTTCCCCAGAATGTAATGCTTCTATTGACGGAAGGCCTGCACAATGGAATACATTTCTTTGCAGTAGGTGGGGTACTTTCGGACTGTGTCTGAAAGTGTCTCACAGGTAAGCCACTAGATTCCCATGTTGAGTAAGAATTGCACCAATAGCATAGTCAGAGGCATTTGTCTCAATCTCAAATGGTTGTTGCAAGTTTGGTAATATGAGCACTAGTGCATAACAGAGGCGATTCTTCAACTCGAAGAATGCCCACTGCTAGGTTTCCGACCAAAATAACTTGGCTTTCGTTCTGCCCTTGGTGACTTGAATTAAAGGCCAAGCGATATGAGAGAACCCCAACACAAACCTATGGTAGAAATTGGCAAGACCAAAAAAGCTACGGAGCTTTGTTAGAGTGGTTGGGGCTGGCCAATCCCGAATGACTTGTATCTTAGATGGGTCAACATGTACACCCTAATCATCAATGATGTACCCCAGATATTGAACCTGGGTCAGACCAAAGGTACATTTCTCCGAGATAGCACACAACTTGTGTTGTCGAAGGGTTTGAAGGACCTGTTGAATATGGTCGAGGTGCTCTTCCCAACTCTTGTTGAAAATCAAGATGTCATCTAAATACACCACCATGAATGCATTGGTTAAGGGCCATAAGATGTCATCCATCAGTCTCATGAAGGTTGCAAGGGCATTCTTCAATCCAAACAGCATGACCAACCATTCAAAAAGGCTCTCCTTGGATTTGAAGGTAGTCTTCCACACATCAGAGGGTTTGATAGGCACCTGGTGATAACTTGATTTCAAGTCAATCTTGATGAAATATTTGGCCCCCTTGAGCTGTTCCAGAAGGTCATCAATTCCGGGATTGGGTACCTATTCCAGATAGTGATCTTATTCAGCACCTGATAATCAATACAGAGCCTCCAGGTCCCATCCTTTTTCTGTACCAATAAAATCGGGCTCCCACAGGGTGATGAGCTTGGCCTGATGTACCCTTTCTGCACTAGTTCCTGAATTTGCCTCTTGATCTCATCGTTCTCCAGAATAGAGCATCAATAGATCAGTCTAATGGGTAGTGGTGCGCCTGGGGTCAAATCGTTGGAGTGCTTGACCTGACAATGCCGAGGTACCCCTGTGGTTGAGGTGAAAATGTCCTTGTACTCCTCCACGACCTTGTCCATCTGTTGTTGCTGTGTAGAGGAGCCCTGTCTAGAAGTCATGGCCACAACCTTCTTCTTTCCTTGGGGGCGAATAATAAGGAAAATGAATTTCATGATCTGGGAAATGAATCTTACTACATTTCTTTGCAGTGATCAAAGAGATGCTGTTAGGCGAGGCTACCTCTGATATCCTGTACAACTTATTAGCCAAAGTAATAATCACAGAGCGAGGTATAGACTCATATACAACATGTTGCTTCCACAAGTATGGTTTTCCTAACAATCCATCATAAACTTCAAGAGGAGCAACGTCACACAATATTCGTGAAGGGCTTGATGCTATAGGGAAGGCGACACTGCTGGCTGATGCGAAGATCTAGCCCTTGGTGAAGCCACCTGATGGTGTATGGATGTGGATGTGTTGTAGTATTTAGGCCCAACCACTTCATGAATTCTACTAAAATGAGGTTCTTTTGGCTCCCGCTGTTGACAATTAATTGCAGCAGAGAACCCTTCACCCACATCTGTGAGTGGAAGAGGTGTTCCCCCTCCTATGGATCTTCAGGCTCAATTTTCTCAATCTTTGTGGTGGTCACGGTGGCATTAGGCTCCGCATCAATGATCTACTTCCCTATTTCAGTCCCCTTATCGAGTTCTGATTTAGAGTCGGAACTTGCGTCTGATTTGGAAGCCTTTAGCTCAGCCACCAGTGATTGCTTGGCTTGACACTAACTTGTATTGTGAGTGAAGCTCTTATGGAACTCACACCATTTTCCCGTATCCTTCTTCATCTTCGTGGTTTTGTTCTTTACTTGTAGCTTCGGTGGGTTGTCCTGGGTAGCCCTGCCTTGGCTTGGTCCCTTGTTATGTGGTTTGTGGGTTCCTTTTCCTTGCTTTGGATTCACAGATCCAAAGTCATGCTTATTTTGTCTAAACTTCTGCTCAATCTTTACAGCATACCGATATGCTATGCCGAGCGACGAAATGTCTAGGAACTCCATCTCATCCTGGATGTACTTGAGTAGACAGCCATGGTACTTGAGCACCCAATTCCACTTAGTATCCTTGATACCTAGCTTCATGCGAAGGGTATGGAAAGTATTTGTGAGCTCTGACACATATCGGTCCCTTCCCTACCGTAGCGTGGTCCAATTTATGTATTTATCTTCATAGCTCTCGACAAGAGAATACTGTTCCTTGATGTCGTCTCAGAAAAAATTCTAAGTGGCTTCAGCTAAAAACAGCAAGGGTTCACTCTCATCCTTTTGTTCACATTAGTTTTCCCACGAGTCCTTGAAATGTGGGGTGGCTTTGAGAAGTGCAAACGTAATCTTTTCTTGATTGGAAAAGTCATGAACTGAATAATACCCTTCCAATAGATTTGACCATTTATCTATGACGTCTGCATCTATGAGGCCTTCGAATATGGGAATATCGAAGTTAACTTGTACCTTAAAAGGAGTGGTTTCTGGATGAAGATGCATCACATGTGGGTAGTCATCGAAGGATCTGGGAAAATTTATCCATCATCGCGTCCCTCTGTCGCTCGAGGGCTTCTTCGAGCAACATTTTTAAACGATCTCTTGCCCCCTCATCTTTCTTTTCTTCTTCCATGGGAGGTCTTCGGGTTTTGTGAGGCTGATCCTACAATGGTTCAATCAGATTGAGCCCTAACTCCTTATACCCTGACCTCATTGGGGACATGCAAAGAAAAACAGAGAAAGAGCAAACGACTCTGATACCACTAATTTGAACTTAAACAGGAACCTAGAAACTTACAAATATACTCATAAACACATAGATGTAACAAAAAAACACTTCATTTCATTAATATAAAAATATTGAACTATGCTTACAAACATAATGGAAATAAGATAGCTCGACGATGGTAGCTTATCTCTGAGAAGAGATGTGGTGGCTACATGCCTCTGAACTAAGTTACAATGAGGCTCAAGGGCCTTTTTATGATTGAACAATAAGAGAAAACCCTAAACAACCAAAACCCTAACCCAAGGAGATGTAACACCAAGATTTTATGGGGCCCGTTGGGGTTAGTTGGGCAGCCAACTCCTCGGGGTCGTAACTTGGTCATATTATCATTGTTTGACGCATATGATACCTCGTTGGAAATATCTCTCCGAGGACTATGTAATCAATGCAGGAGTTTTTCCAAAAAAAATTCGTTTAGGGCCTCAAAACGGCTCCAGAAGTTTAGGACCGAAAAACTGCCAAAAATAGTAAACTGTGCTACAATTAAGGAAACTGAAATACTGAAAGAAAAAATGGTGAGGGTCCAAGTGGAATAGGTGGGTGGCTACCAATATCCACCTAGATCAATGAACACCCTCCAAAATTTTTCCTATGCTTTGATTTTGGAGCCTTCCTTTCTGTTGACATGAGCTTACCTTTGACTATCGTCAAGTATTCATGTTTTGACTGAGACTTATCCCTTTCATATGTGCTTGTGTTTACTTTTTTTTACACTTAGTTGATATTTCTATATCACAATATAACCTCCTGACTTGGCCTTACAAAAGCTCTGGGTTTGCCTCCAGAAACTACGCAATCCATGGGGGCAAGCTAGCCTTGATGGCTGGGATTGCACAATCCAGACTAGCAGTTCTTCTTTGAGCTCAAAAACTACACAGTCATGGAAGGCAATCCAGAACTGAGCCCAGAAACTGGGCAATCCATCACTGAGATCAAAAACTGTGCAGTGCACTGAGTCAGAAATTTTTGAGTTCCTCAGAATTGCAAAATCTTTCCTGACAATGTGCATGACAAGTTTCCCGAAAAAGCAAAAAATAAAAAAGAAGAAAGAAATCCCTAGAAAGTAGGGATTCATTATTAGTTTCCCAAAGGTGGCACTCTCTCTATTTTTAGAAATTTCCACCAAGTGTCGTTTTTTCCTTGATTTTAAGCATGCATGTCATAAACCCTAATTTTCTCAAATCTATTTAATGAACGCCTCTAGAGCTCATTTTTACATTCGATCTTGGAGATATAGCATTCCTAATGAGATCAAGGAACCTTCAGTGGAGTTGTCGTCACTTTTCTGGGTGAGTTTCTCTTTTGTCAAATTTTTTGTCACTTTTAGTCATTTCACTTGTTTCTCTTCATGGTTGCTAGCATTTTAACTTGTATTATCTTGTAGAAGTATTGTTTCAAATTTTCGTTTTCCTTTCATAAGTGTCGCATTGATTTTCTTGTTTTTTCACACCAGTGATCGCTGTTGTGGAGACCCCCCTCACACATTTGTTTTTCCTTCCATTTGTTAGGTTTCTACACTTGATTTAATTTTATTCATCGATACTTAGTTAGATATGAACTTAAATCACATCATCACCTAGATCTTCTTGTTTCCCACACTTGCACTAGGCAGATCCACACTTTCCTTAGCTAGTTTTCACAGCGCCCAGTTGAGCATTGCGCAATCCAAAAGCACAAGCTAAGGCTTGGTCTCTAGGATTGCGTAGTGCATAGTACATGCTAGCCCAACTGCGTAGTGTACAGTTCCAGAGATCAGTCTACCCCTTGGCCACTGAGACTAGGAAATGCACAGTTTGTCCCAGTCAATGCCCAAGCTGGGACTGCACATTACGCAGTCTCAAGCCTCAGGTTGTCCTTTGGCTGCTAAGACTGTGCAATGCACAATTTTCACTTCTAGTCCCCCTCACATGACCAAGATAATTGCATAATTTTTCTCACCAGTGCACCGGTTTGCTGTTTGATCTTGTTGTGAAGATAGATTTTCAAAAATTCTAATGTTTGCTTTCAATGGGATTCTTTTATGTTCCATAGGTACCACAGTTATTGATCACTTCACTTCAGTAGTCACTGTTACCATGGCACCTAAGAGAACTACTTCAAAAGACACCACTGATGGCTGTACCTGGGAAGCAGTTGATTAAATGTGAGTAAAATTTCTAGTATGTGTGGACACTCAATTGTACGTAGAAAAAGATTCAGATCTTACATGGAAGAAAGTTAATGAAGCTTTTTCAACAAAGGAATTCCTAACAGATCGAGAGGACTGACATATATATATTGATTTCTAGAGATTAGGGCTACACATGGTTGCATGCATATATCCAACCTTCCCATGTGCAAATGTCAACATTTGGATTGTCTAACCTATTGATGTGAATACCATGACTTTGAGCAGTTCCAGTGGATGAAGGCTTGCTACTTTTTTGGCAGTAGACTATCGATGCATGTATCATTTTCCTAAGCTAGAAGCATGCATGGATTCACTCTTCTATGCCACCAACATATATGTGGTCACAAGGGATGTTGTTAAGTATTGGGTGAAGGAGCCATCAAAGTTTCGACAACCACCCACCAACACATATAAGACAAGGTCCCTCAGGATGGACTATCATATGTTGATCATCTTAACTCGAAAAATCCATGACCAACAGAACACAAAGACCTTTTGAGAAGGGTGGGTAGTCCTTCTGAACCAAATTGTGAACAATGGGAAGCCACTCAACTGGTCATTTTTGTTGGTCAATAGTTAAGGATCCATGCAGGTAATGCCCTGAATCCTCCAAGGGAAAGCATACGAGATTCTATATGTCTGCATATTTGGTGGATGCAATCTGTGAACATAATGCATTCCCTAGTATGAACTAGGCTTTGTCACCTCGAGAACTTGCCTTGAATATCCACTACAAGCTTCTCCGGGATTGCAACCATCGAGGGGTTATGGAGAATCTAACTGACCACTTCCTCATTCTACTATATAGGACGATCTTTGAGGAGGAACCACCTTGCAAGTTGCATATGGAAATGGAGGCAATATCAGAGATAGTAGATTGGTTTTCCTCACCAGGTGGCACCTTCCTTAGAGTGTTCGACGGAGAGAAGCCAACCCATGTTTTGCCAAGGTATTCCACCAATAAGCTTGTGATGCAAGAAGTGTCATATCATCTCGCTATAGGGTTATCAACTGCTTTGCATAGGAAGAAGAAAGAACCTTGGCTAACTCTTCGTATGCAAATTGGATTGTACGAGATAAAGAACCTGAAAGTCACAGACATTGAATGAAAGGCGATAAAAAAGTTTGCATTCAATACTCGAGACTTTATTCCATACGATCCCTGTGGTATTTTCAAGAACCACTATGCAAGAATTCAATTTTAATGGCTCAGCGAGACATTTCACTGGCAAGAGGATCCATGGAAGAATTGCTATAATTCCTCTAGACTGCGCAAGATGGTCAGTAGAGAAGGAACTTCACAAGGCACTCCACAGAAGGAAGCAACTCCATAAGCAATGACAATAGAAGGGAGAAACCTCGTGCTGGATAAAGGAAAGATAAAGGTTGCTGACAGCCCAGGGGGAGAAAGAAGCCGCAAGATGAAAGTGGATCCAATGGTTATGAAAGTGACTTTAGCGATTGAGGCAACGAGGAAACAAAGAAATTAGAAACAAGAACGAAGAAAGAGGGAAGAGCAACAAATGACATTGGAGGAAGAAAAGTAGTAGTAAGAACAAGGAGAGAAGAAAAAGCACGAGGAAGAAGAAAGGAAATGCACAATAGTAGAAGAAACAATGCAAACACAAGATAAATAGCAAGAATAAAGCCAACCACTAGGAGAGGAGGAGGGTGGACAGATGTAGGATCAAGATCTTGCTTAGTAGATTGAGAAAATGATAGAGATCGATGATATGAATGCAGAACTAGAGCCGCATAATCAGGATGTTGACCCGATGGCTAGCACAAACCAGGTCACTATTCAGTTTCCACCACTTCTGACAATAGATTCAGCTGTAGGTGAGGAAGGGTAAGTTATTCCTCTTGACCATGATCTGGTTATGGACAAGTAAAATCTGTCGTATGATGAATTCCATAAGAATATTGTACAAGCACATAAGAAGCATTTTCCAGATGATCTCGCATCTCCAGCTTTTATGAGAGAAAGGGTAGTTGTGGATGAAAACGGAGAGATCCCACAACCATTGGCTCAGCCGACTTGGCCTTCATAGGTGCAGCAAAGTCAAACACTCAGTGTTTGATGGCTGAGAATAAGGAACTGACAAAGAAATTGCAGGCTGCCACGTAAGAGGTTGAACAACTCCATGCAACATCTCAGAATGCAGCTTTCTCATAGGTCCACTTAGAGGAAATGAAGGCATCAATACTTCATGAAGTCATTTTTGGGATTCAACTGCATTAAGTAAGTCATTCAAACGTATGACCATTTCCATGAGAGGTAGTCGTAACTGACTAATTTCTCATGATTTTTGAATAGTTCACTTAGCACTCATTGCATCGGGTGATGCTCATAGGGGTGAAGAAGTGGGATTGAAACTAGTGAAAAGTGGAGAACGAATCACATAGCATCAATCATCACTTCCGGGGCTTGCACTCGGTAACTAGGACTTCCCAGGAGGTCACCATCCCAGAACTCCTCTGGCTCAAGCACGCTTAACTGTGGAGTTTTTCCCCACAATCAAGCCCACTTAGCTTGCTACCCCATTTGCAAAACCTTAGCAAGTATTGTGCCTCATGAACCATTCAAGTAGAGATCCCTTGACTCTTTTTGAATTTTAAGTATGGGGGATTACGCAGTGCATTATATTAGATATCATTTTGGGATTCAACTGCGTTAAGTAAGTCATTCAAACGTATGACCATTTCCATGAGACGTAGTCGTAACTAACTAATTTCTCATGATTTTTTAATAGTTCACTTAGCACTCATTGCAACGGGTGATGCTCACAGGGGTGAAGAAGTGGGATTGAAACTAGTGAAATGTGGAGAACGAATCACATAGCATCAATCATCACTTCCGGGGCTTGCACCCGGTAACCAGGACTTCCCAGGAGGTCCCCCATCCCAGAACTCCTCTGGCTCAAGCGTGCTTAACTGTGGAGTTTTTCCACAATCAAGCCCACTTAGCTTGCTACCCCATTTGCAAAACCTTAGCAAGTATTGAGCCTCATGAACCATTCAACTAGAGATCCCTTGACTCTTTTTGAATTTAAGTATGGGGGTTTACGCAGTGCAATATATTAGATATCATTTTTGGGATTCAACTGCGTTAAGTAAGTCATTCACGTATGACCATTTCCATGAGAGGTAGTCGTAACTGACTAATTTCTCATGATTTTTGAATAGTTCACTTAGCACTCATTGCATCGGGTGATGCTCACAAGGGTGAAGAAGTGGGATTGAAACTAGTGAAATGTGGGGAACGAATCACATAGCATCAATCATCACTTCCGGGGCTTGCACCCGGTAACCAGGACTTCCCAGGAGGTCACCCATCCCAGAACTCCTCTGGCTCAAGCGCGCTTAACTGTGGAGTGTTTCCACAATAAAGCCCACTTAGCTTGCTACCCCATTTGCAAAACCTTAGCAAGTATTGTGCCTCATGAACCATTCAAGTTAGAGATCCCTTGACTCTTTTTGAATTTAAGTATGGGGGATTACGCAATGCATTATATTAGATATCATTTTTGGGATTCAGTTACGACTACCTCTCATGGAAATGGTCATACGTTTGAATGACTTACTTAACGCAGTTGAATCCCAAAAATGATATCTAATATAATGCACTGCGTAATCCCCCATACTTAAACTTCATGAAGTCTCGGCACTTGGAGAGACCATCCGAGATCTCTATGACGAGCTAGTTACCATGGATAAGGTAATTGTCCACTTGTTTGGCTTGCAGCAGTAGTGTAAATGATTTGTCAAAACTCTGAGAAATGTGCATGCTGCAATTGTTGCCATGCATGAATGGACAATGTGATACAAAGGGGCACCACTTGAATTTCGTAAGAAGATGAACTCACAGGTAAAGCTAGATAAAGAAAGAGTGAAGATGTTGATCTAGAACAAAAAGCAACTCGCCTCATTCATTGGTAACATTCAGGCCTCATATGCACGGATATACAACAACTTGGATTCCTTGGTGAAGACCCACAAGATCCTATCAGTTGGCTCACTCACTGAAGCCAAACATAAGAACCAGGTCAGAAAGGAGGTAGAGGAATACTTGGAGTAGCTAAGACAGATTGCCACCAAGGAGGATTTGGAGGTGAACAGACAGAATATGCACAACTACATTGGTGGTCCTATCCAAGTGCGTACAATGTTGATCATGATTCGGAAGGGAAGTAGATACTGGTTCCAAAAAATTCTATCCAGATGCCATGGAGGCTAGAGTTCACCTCCATCCAGACATCATCACATAGTTTGGGGATGTCATCGCATGATACTAGGCTTAGCACCACTACGTGACCGACAAGCATCAAGTGGAGGTTTCTGAGCTAGGGTTTCTCCAAACTCAAGCATCACAGTGTTTTTTCTTGTTAGGTTGTCAAGTTGTCTCTACCCTATTTTGTTTTATATGGGTATGAGTTTAAAATGTAATAATATTTGTAATTAATTGTAAAGAGAAATTCCAAGTGTCAATATTGGAATGTGAAGAGTCATGATGTAATGTAATGAGTTATTTTGTAAAGAAGTTGAAGAGTCATGAGGATAGTCCATAGGTCACAAAGGGGAGTTGAAGAGTCACCCTCTCTTGTTATAAATAGAACCTCATAGCTCATGTAAATGGCTTTTGTAGACAAGATTTTGGCTAGGCTTAGGCTTAGGAAGAACTTGGAAGTTTTGTGAGAGCCTTGGATTCTTCGTAGCATAGAGGGAGTATACTTATTTGGAGGAGAAGGTGTTGTTGACTTCATGTTCCACTATTGGGGCTAGTGGTTCATCAATGGTGTATGTATGATTGGGACTTTCACTTTTAATAAAATCTCAGAGTTGGAATGCTTTCATGCATATGTTGTGAATATAATATGACTATTCTTTTTGTATTTGCAATGTATGTTATTCAACTTATGCTTATGCTTATGAACTATTTCTTTTGCATTTGCATGAATCTTGTTGAATGTGTGTTGTTGTATTAATTTTTCACTGTTAACTTCCGGACTATTCTGCATATTATCTTGTGATGTCACTATGATCATGTTATGAAACCAACTAACAAAATGATAGAAAATATAGATGAATGCCTTGGAAATAAGCCTCTTCGAGGGGGCAACCTCCTTTACATTACATAAATGAACAATTCTTAGATGATACAAATGACAAGACTTCCTTTCTATATATATGAGTCTAAGGGGTCATAATATAATCAGAGCCGACATAACAATAATAATGTAAGGGCACAATA